>CAOLHI010004693.1:0-104273 GCA_948474755.1 Ctenosaura bakeri
GAGGTAGTTTGGCCAGTCCCTTCCTCTGAAGTAGAGCCTACAGCATCTGGTAGTTGTTGGCGGACTCCCATCCAAGTACTAACCAGGGCTGACCCTGTTTGGCTTCCAAGATCAGACGGGATCTGGTGCCTTTAGGGTATTTACGCCTCTTGTCTATTTCTGTGCCTTCATGTCACCAGGTGATTTGTAGTGCCACCATGAATTTCATAGGGTTTCCTTAGGCAAGGAACACACTTGCAACCCTGCAACTTGTCTATATCCTTTTTAAAATGAGGTACCCGGAACACAAGGTTTTCTTAGGCTAGGAGTCCTCAGAGGTGGTTTTTGCAAGTTTCTTCCTCCGAAATAGAGCACCTGGGATGTATTGGCGGTCTCCCATCCAAGTACTAACCAGGGCTGACCTTGCTTAGCTTCCATGATCAGATGAGATCTGGTGTCTTCAGGATGTGATCTGTAGCATGGGGCATTTTTAAAAAGGACATTGTCTTCTGTCCTTGGTTGTTCTCTGTTTTCTGTTCGCCGGCCCATCTGCCACCTCCCTGCTCTCCATAGCTGTCTCTACATTTATTAAGGTCACCTGTGGACGCCTTTTCCAGGTGAGCTGCCAGGCGGACGCTGTGCAGGGGGTGGTGGAAACCTCCATGTTGGGTGCCAGCTGTTTTTTGCATGAGATGAAAAATGTAACTTTGCTAAGTTGCAAGCATTGGTGTAAAGAGTAAAGGTTCCGGGCTCTGCAAAAGGTGGCTGCAAAAGACGACAGTAGCCCAAAGGCTCTGGACCTGCCGTGCCTGCCTTTGGCCTTGGGCGCACAAAAGTAGTCCTGTGGAGGCCCAGGGAAGTCTTCCCCAAAAGTGTTTCCTGTCCCACTCTGAGGCCACCCCCCAAGTGTTTTGAGGCTAAACAGGGTGGGGTCCCACCTGGAATCCTGTGTCTGGGCACCACAATTCAAGAAGGACATGGACAAGCTGGACCATGTCCAGAGGAAGACAACCAAAATAGTCAAAGGCCTGGAAATCATGAAGCCCTGTGAGAAACAGCTTAGAGAACTGGGTGTGTCCAGCCTGGAGAAGAGAAGGTTAAGCAGGGACTTTTTTTTTTATTATTTATTTGTATCCCGCCTCTCCATATCGATCGAGGCAGCGAACAACTTACAAATAGCATGTATTTCTATACATGCCCCCAACAAGCTAGGTACTCATTTTACCGACCTACAGAAGGATGGAAGGCTGAGTCAACCTTGGAGCCGGGCAGGATCGAACTCACAACCTTGTGGCTTGCAGTACTGGCATTTAACTAGAAGTCATATGGAAGATGGAGCAAGCTTGTTTTCTGCTGCTCCAGAGACTAGGTCATGGAGCAATGGCTTCGGACTGCAGGAAAAGAGATTCCATCTGAACCTTAGGAAGAACTTCCTGATAGTAAGAGCATACCGACAGTGGAATCCACTGCTGCTGGGGAGTGTGGTGGAGTCGTCTCCTTCTTTGGAGGTTTTTAAAGAGAGGCTGGATGGCCGTCTGTCAAGAATGCTTTGATGGTGTCTTCTTGCATGGCATAAGGGAGTGAGACTGGATGGCCTTTGGGGGTCTCTAACAACTGTGGGATTCTGTGATTCTGTGCCTCTGTTAGTAGCTATCGTCCTCCTTGTCTTTGGAGAGGAGATCGGGCAGGGTGAGGAAGGCGCTCCAGGTCAAACACTAGTGGAGAACTGAGGTGTGAAGCCAGCACAGCTGGCTGGGGGAGATGGGAGTTGTAGTCCAGCACATTGGCAAGGCCCCAGGTTGAGGAATTCTGCCCTCCAGGGAGATGCAGGACCAGCCTTGCAAGACAGAACCCCCACCGCCTGGTCCGGTCCCGAAAAGGCTGTTCTGCTTGATTCCGCTGCCTGTGTTTACTCAGCTGAGCAAAGAAAGTGTGGGCACTCAGGACGACCGGTTGGTGCCACCAGGTCCCCTTATACTTCCGAGCAGCGTCCAAATGAGTTTTGCATTTGTGTGTCCGAGGGCTCTGCCGTTCTCCAAATGAGAGTGCCTCTGAGCATGTTTAGAGGTCCTTTAATGCAGCATGGAAGGAGCAGAAATCATCTCAGTTTATTATTCAGGAGTGCCAAATTTGCTGGCATATAAGACACACCAGCATGTAAGACACCCCCCATTTATACGCCGACAAATACTGTTTGCCAGTGTAAAAGACACATGGGTTTATAAGACGCCACCGCATTTTCAAACTGTATTTTTCAGGGGGAAAAGTCTTATACCCAGCAAATAGGGTAAGTTTCCAGGTGGGAAGATCTGAGATCTCCTGACTGATCCACACTGCAGAATTATGCTGGTATTATTTCAGTTTAACTGCCACGGTCCCTTCCTGTGGAATCCTGAGGTTTGTAAGTTGGTGAAATACCAGAGCTCTCCGGGACAGAATTCTAAATGCTTCTCCCTGCAAAACTGCAAATCCCAGGGCTCCACTGGATCTACACATGGCAGTTAAAGTGGAATAGTAGCGCTATAGTTCTGTAGTGTAGATCTGCTTTAAGGCAGCAGGAAGAGTAAACAGGGGTGGGCAACTGGGTGGGCTTTGGGACCACTTTTCTTCCCCAGAACGCCCTATAGGCTACACTTTCCAGAGTGGGACTTAATACCCCCTTTTTCTTCCGCAGTCCCTCTCCAAAAAGCAACAGGAAATAATGTCGCATTACTCCCTGCTGCCATTTTGAGAGGGGCTGGAGAGGGAAAAAGGCATTGCAAGTAATGCAGTGGTGTTAGGTATTTTCAAGTTTTCATGCATTTGGGGGATCCTTTCTTTTTTAATAATAATAATAATAATAATAATAATAATAATAATAATAATAATAATAATAATAATAAAAAATAATAATAATAATTATTCTTTTTTAAAGAAATTATTGATTGATTAGTTTTAAAACAATCAGATTCATAACCACAGTCCAAAAAATATACATTCAAAAGAAAGTTGGAAAACAGCTTAACACACTAAACTGAAACATTAAACTGACTCCCCCTCCTGAGTCAACCAAAATCCCTCTCTTTTTTTCTGCGGTCCTTCTCAAAACGGCAGCAGGAAATGATGCATAATTTTGGGGTAGACATTGCCTGAAATTTAGCGTATCCATGCTTCAGTTTTAATAACTTCTACCACCTTGACCACACTGATATTGCTTGGCCGCACGTGTCCGGATATTCATCTATAAAGTGTTGGGAGATACACTGTGCTATGCTCACCCTTGGATTAAATATTCAATTTTAGTCATATATACATATCTAGAGAATTTGGACCCAGATTTTGGAGCATCCATTGATTTTAACAAACTTTCTTGTTTCTCTTCTTGTTTTTTTTTTTGCATTAGATTCCAGAAGCATGTCCACACCTACCGGATTTTGCCAGACGAAGAGGAATTTCTGGCTGTGCAGGTGAGCCCCCTTGCCTTTTCCCGGAAGAGATTAGCCCTGATTCTCGGTTTTTTGCTTTCCTTTTTGTGGCTAAAGATGTTCTTCTTGCCCCAAATGCCAATGTTGCCTGGTGGTGTTTCCATGTTTGCCACTACAACCAGTAGTAGAGGAGGCCAGGGTTGCCAGGTTGCAAACTGGGGAAGGCTCCTGCACCTTTAATGGGATGCAGAAAAAGGGGTGAGCTCCCACCTGGAGAGCGAGATGGTCAGTGATGCATTTAAGTCTTTTACTCCAAGTCTCAAGTCCTTGAAGATACTTCCAAGTCAAGTCTGGGAGCCAACTTTATACTCCAGCCTACATTCCAGAATTATTGGATAAAGTGAAATAAATTCAGTTTTAACAACTTAAGCAGAGTCTGCTCTCCACATTTGCAATTTTGCCATCTGCAGCTTCGGAAGTAGAGAATAGGATCCTGTCTGACTCCCCATTACTGAAGATTCAAAAGCTTTAGAAGGAAGGATCGTTCCTCCTTAAGGCTGTTGCTGTTATTTTCTGTTCCCCTCTGACAAATGCACCCTGCACTCTGGGGGGTGAGTCTTGCCTTCCGCTCTTAGCAAAAGTTTTAGGAGGCTCCTCTGATACGCATCAGGGACAGGCTGCTGAGCAGACCTCAAGCCCATTGCCTGACCCATTGCTGCTCCCCTCTGAGAAATGCACCCACACTTTGGGCTTCAGACAGATCGTGATATGACTAGTAGGCAAAAAGGAATGGAAGCATTGCTCAAGGTTGTAAAGTTTCTGGATAAATGTGTTACGGTACTGAACCAAGTGCGACAGGTCAGTCACTAAAAAGGCGACCAAAATGGTGAAGGGCCTGGAAGCCATGAAGCCCTATGAGGATAGACTTAGAGTCTGCAGAAGAGAAGGTTAAGAGGGAACCTGATAGCCATGTTTAAATATCTGAAGGGATGCCACGTAGGGGAGGGAGAGGGCTTGTTTTCTGCTGCTCCAGAGACCAGGGCAAGGAGCAATGGATTCAAGCTGCAGGAAAGGAGATTCCGCCTGAACCTCAGGAAGAACTTCCTGACGGTCAGGGCTGTCTGGCAGTGGAATGTGCTGCCTCCATGGAGTGTAGTGGAGTCTCCTTCCTTGGAGGTTTTTAAGCAGAGGCTGGATGGCCATCTGTCAAAGGAAGGGCTTTGAGGGTGTTCCTGCATGGCAGGGGGTTGGACTGGATGGCCCCTGGGGTCTCTTCCAACTCTACAGTTCTATGATTCTAAAAATATACAAGTCTCGAGTTGAGTCAGTGCATCGTGGCTGAGTTGGGTCCAAGTCGAGTTGCTGAAGCAACTTAAGTCCGATTCGAGTCCGGTCTGCATCGCTGGAAATTGCCCACCTGAAGCCCTACCTGGCCCTTTACCACGACTTCGTCAGCAATGCTGAAGCTGAGAATATCAGGGGCCCAGGCTGCTCCTTGAGTCAGAAGGACGGGGGAGAGAGGCGGTGGTGGTTGGTTGGTATTGGTTTGTTGTTAGAGTTGCCAGGTTGAAAACTGGAAGGGACTCCTGCACCTGTAATGGTTGTGGAGAAGAGGCCATAATCAGCCTGGTAGAACTGTAGGATTGTCTGGAGAGAACCTCCTCTCTGTCCACCACCCTCTCAGGCTCCCTTGGTGGGAATACAGGAGATAGGGCCTTCCAGACTGGGGAAGCCCCCCCCCCGAGAGGCCAGGACGGCCCCATCCTTGCTCTCCTCCCCTTGGCAGGTCAAAACATTTTTGTGCCATTTGCAAACTGAGCAGCTTTAGGCGTTCAGTGCTGCATGGTTTTGTTTTTCAGATTCGTTTTTAAGGCTTTTAGTGTAGTTTTAACATTTTTAATGTGTAATGTTTTAACTTCATACATTGTCGGATTGTTTTTAATATCTTATATTTATGATTTCATGAGTGTTATGTATTGTTTTCGATTTGTATTCTTAAAATAAGTTGTTAGCTGCCTTGAGACCCGTGATCAGGAGAAAAGGTGGCATATGAATGAAACTGATGATGGTGATGATTGATAATGATGATGATGATTGGAGATTTCAGCAAGGGTTGCTTGTCATGCAACCAATTAACAAGCAATACATAGAATCATAGAATCCTAGAGTTGGAAGAGACCCCAGGGGCCATCCAGTCCAACCCCCTTCTGCCATTCAGGAACACATGTCAAAGCCCTCCCTTGGACAGATGGCCATCCAGCCTCTGCTTAAAAACCTCCAAGGAAGGAGGAGACTCCACCACACTCTGCTGAGGCAGCAGCAGATTCCGCTGCCGGACACCCCTGGCCGTCAGGAAGTTCTTCCTGAGGTTCAACTGGAATCTCCTTTCCTGCAGCTTGAATCCATTGCTCCTTGTCCTGGTCTCTGGAGCAGCAGAAAACAAGCCTGCTCCATCCTCGACATGACATCCCTTCAGATATTTAAATGTGGCTATCACGTCCCCTCAACCTTCTCTTCTGCAACCTAAACATCCCATCTCCCTCAGCCACTCCTCATGGGGCTTCATGGCTGCCAGACCCTTTGCTATTTTGGTTGCCCTCTTCTGGACACACTCCAGTGTGTCATACATGCTGTTAATTCCTACAGAAGCATTAAGTGTGTAGGAACCTCATCTCGTTTTCAGTCTGGCAACCCTAGAGGATACTTGGACGCCAATTCTGAGAGGTGATATGATGGCTATCTTTTAACATTTGAAGGTCTGCCATCGTGTAGAAGATGAAGCCAGTTTGTTTTCTGCTGCTCCAATTGCAAGAAAAGAGATTCCACCTAAACGTGGCTGGAAAAGCTACCGGTATTCAACGATGGAGTAGACTGTGGTGAATAGGGTGGTGGATTCGCTGTCTTTGCATGTCTTTCAGCAGAGGTTGGAGTGTTTTAGTTGTGTATTCCTGAATGGAAGGAGGGTTGGACTAGATAGCGTTTGTGGCCACTTCCAACTCTTGAGACTCTGTGAGCTCTCTGTGTTTGTGCGTGTGTGTATGTGAAGACTACAGCTCGAAAAAATCTCTTCTTTTGTGTTACAATTTCCAGTACCCCTAGTCTGCAAACGTGGGCTGGAGGATGCTGGAATCTTTATAAGTGGCTTTATTCCCCCCCCCCAAGGTGTGGGTAAAGATGATGGCATGCAGGTCCCAGGGTTTGTCAAGCGGCATTCCTTAGCAAAGCGGCTGGATAGCAGTACGTGTGAAAGGGATCTAGGAGTCTTCATAGACCACAAGCTGAACATGAGCCAGCAGTGTGATGCAGCAGCCAAGAAAGCCAATGCAATTCTCGGCTGCATCAATAGGAGTATGGTGTCTAGATTGAGGGAGGTACTGGTACCGCTCTACTCTGCTTTGGTTAGACCTCATCTTGAATCCTGTGTCCAGTTCTGGGCACCCCAATTCAAGGAGGATATTGACAAGCTGGAGTGTGTCCAGAGGAGGGTGACCAAAATGGTGAAGGGTCTGGACGCTGTGAAGCCCTCTGAGGATAGACTTAGAGAGCTGGGTATGTTTAGCCTGCAAAAGAGAAGGTTAAGAGGGGACATGGTAGCCATGTTTAAATATTTGAAGGGATGCCACGTAGAGGAAGGAGAGGGCTTGTTTTCTGCTGCTCCAGAGACCAGGACAAGGAGCAATGGATTCAAACTGCGGGAAAGGAGATTCCACCTGAACCTCAGGAAGAACTTCCTGATGGTCAGAGCTGTCCGGCAGTGGAATCTGCTGCCTCCATGGGACGTGGTGGAGTCTCCTCCTTCTTAGGAGGTTTTTAAGCAAAGGCTTGATGGCCATCCGTTGGGAGTGCTTTGAGGGTGTTCCTGCATGGCAGGGGGTTGGACTGGATGGCCCCTGGGGTCTCTTCTAACTCTACATTTCTATAATTCTATGATTCTATGATTCTCACACACACAGACAGAGACACACATGTCCGAGGACTCTGCTTTGCGTGCCGGGCGGCTGATCCTTCCCTCCCGCTCCGTCATTCTGCCTCCTGGGCACAGAGGCTGCTGTCAAAAGAGAGAGCGCCCTGTGGGTGCCCACGCACTGCTGATCTTGGCAGGGAATCCAGCCTGGCTCATGTGCCGGGGCATTTATAGCACAACAGTAAGCTCATTGTGCCTGTCCCGGCAGGCAGGAAAAGCGGAGACCCAGAGAAGGAAGGAGGGAGGGAGGGAAGGAGAACGGACTGGCTGGCTGCACAAAAAACGGAAGAGGTTTCCCAGATCCCAGGGTCTCCCCTTGTCACCCTGGCCCCTGGGATCCTAAACCCATTTGGAGTAAATGGTCTGCAGCAAGCCGGTCAGCCTTGCCCTGTCGTTGGCAAGACCGGGAGAGTAACTTTCCAAGGAAAGTTCCCGCCCCCCAAATGCTGTCTTGCTGTTTCACCCAGGATAAAAAGAAGAATGTATTTTCCTCTTTGCCCTCCAGATGCAGCAATATTTATCTACCTATTTACTTGGCTGCTGTATCCTCCCATTTTCTCTGGACTCATGGGGTTCCGGCGTCTCACAACAAATGCAAAAAGGGGGTGTAGGTAGGGTCACCAGGTGTCCCTTCTTATAATGGACGTCCCCTGTTCAAGGCCCAGAAAACCAGTCCATTAGGGGCCTGATAAGGTCAGAAATCATGTCCCTTAGAGGACTGGAGGTGGCCATTATTATAATGGATGTCCCTTATTTGAGGTCCAGAAAACCTGCCCCTTCCAGGACTGATGGGTGTCTCTTTTTATAAAGGATGCTCTTTATTTGAGAGACAGAAAGTTTGTTCCCCATAGGGTTTGCTGATGTCCCTTGTTGTCCCTTATAGGACTGGTGGGTGTCCTTTATTATAAGGGATGTCCCTTATTTGAGGTCCAGAAATCTTGTCCCTTGCAAGGCCTGGCATGTTCCATTGTGATAATGGATATCCCTTATTTGAAAGCGAAAGCTGGAACGCTGGTCCGTTAAAGGACTGGCAGGCGTCCCTTATTATAAAGGATGTCCCCTGTTTCACAGGATCACAGAATCCTAGAGTTAGAAGGGACCCTCTAGTCCAACTCCACCCTGCAAGGAAAGAAAACTGTGGCTGCTGATCATAGCTTCTGGTTGGCATTACTGGACTACATGGGCCGAGGGTTTCACTCAGTACTCAAGGAACTCCCTGCCTTCCAAATACTCGATGGAAAGCCATAGAGAGGAGAGACCAGACCCCCTAGGTGGGGCTAGGAGAAGAACCCAGGCTTTAGCCCTCCCCACCCTCCGTCGGCAACCTGCAGCTGCCAGTCCAAGTTGACCGCGTTGTGCCACGTGTGCTCGGGGTGTGTCTCGGTATAAGGGTAGCTTCTCAGGCTCAAACGGGTTGAATGGGAGCCTCCAGGAAGGAAGGCTGGGGATCTCCAGGTAGTGCTAGGAAAGATGCATTCCTGAACCCCTGGAGTGATTGAATCCTAGAATCCTAGAATTGGAAGAGAGCCCAGAGGCCATCCAGTCCAACCCCCTGCTATGCAGGAACCCACATCAAAGCCCTCCCTTGGACAGATGGCCATCCAGCCTCTGCTTAAAAACCTCCAAAGAAGGGGGAGACTCCACCACACTCCATGGAGGCGGCAGCAGATTCTGCTGCCAGACTGCCCTGACCGTCAGGAAGTTCTTCCTGAGGTTCAGGTGGAATCGTTTTTCCTGCAGCTTGAATCCATTGCTCCTTGTCCTGGTCCCTGGAGCACCAGAAAACAAGCCCTCTCCCTCCTCTACATGGCATCCCTTCAAATATTTAAACATGGCTATCATGTCCCCTCTTAACCTTTGTTAACCTTGCTTGGCTGCCAGTCAGCATTGACAATACTGGTAGGGATGGACAACCAAGGGTCTGACATAGGAGAAAGTTGACTTCCTTGGTTTCCATTCTTGTTTGATTTGGAAAACTAAGATTAATGTGTGGGTGGGAGACTGCTAGGAGAATGTACAAAGGAACTCCAGTTGGGCCAGGCAAGAACCTGGCCTAGAAGCCCGGAGAGCCATGGCCGGCCACAGTTGACAGTGCTGGGCTAGATGGACCCCTGAGGCTCTCACTCAAAATCTCGAAGAGTTGGGATTGACCACAGTGGCCATCAAGTCCAACCCCCTGCTGTGCAGGAACACACAACCAAATCCAAGATCCACAAAAGAGCGGTACCATCTTTGGCCAGCCAAAATGCACACAATGCACCATGCAAGCTTCAAAGCTTCACTGGTTTCTTCCTTAGGCAAAGATGTTAAAAATCATAGAGGAGAAGAAAAGTGACAATGTTGAAGTCACAGGTGCACATTTTGTCAAGCAATCTCAAGATGCTTGGGCCATTTCCACACTAGACATTTCCACACAACCCCAGGATTCCATAGGATGTTGAAAGTGGAATAATAGCACTATAACAGTCTAGTGTGCATGTGGCCTTGGTGCCACACCCCATTGCTACAGTTCTGGAGGGCAGTTTCTTATTTTTAAATCATGCTTGATCAAAAGCTTGGTGATGTGACCAAACCTTGTGCAGGAGCCTCTTGTTGGTGTATTGTGCCCCCTCTTAAGGTACATGGCTGTAGTTTCGGGGTGGTTACCACAAGCCGTTTGGCATCCACTCTGGCAGCCTTTTGTTTTGAAGATGGCACAATAGGGTGGTGGTGGGTAGGGATGAGTTGCATGGAGAAGGCGGCTCTTTTGTCCCTTTTCTTGATCGCTCCTGGCGTTTGGCCGAATTCCCAGGTCCAGATGTAAGGAGCAGAGAAAACGGAGGACTCCCCCCCCGACAGGGCTTGTAGCAGCTGCCACGATAGGCTTTGAGGTCGGGGAGAGGATTTAGGGAGGCTGGGCATGCGGAACAGCTGGGAAACAGGTGCCACAGAGAAATTCCCGTCCCACCCTCTTCTTAGACTGTGGGTTGGAGGGAGCAACTGCGGAGAGAGTAAGCCTGGCCGCGCCATGGTTAGATGCTTTCTTAAATCGTGCTTGTCTTTATTTATATCCTGGCTCCCCCCCAAAACCGAGACCCAGAGTGGCGTACCAATTCAAACACCATAGAAGTCTCAGTGGGAGCAAGGATGGCATAGAGGGACTCCGGGAGACCCCCAGGGTCTTTGGGCAAATCCCTGTTCAGCCATGGAGAGCCCGGGGTGACTTTGGACAAGTCGTTCTCTCTCGTCTCCTCAGGGGAAGTCAAGAGCAAACCTTCTCTAACACATCTAGAATCATAAAATCGTAGGGTTGGACGAGACCACAGAGGCCATCCAGTCCAACCCCTTGCCAAGAAGCCCCTGGCCAGGAACACCCTGTAGGAAGGTCTCGATAAGTTGGAGTTGACTTGAAGTCATGTAACAGCAGTAGTTAAAAGCGGAGAAAAGATCATCAGTAAAAAGTAATTAAACTGTTTGCAACAATTAAAAGCAATTGAAAACTTACCATAAAAATGAGGAAAAGCAGTTACGAAAACAATAAGTCGTTCCCCCAACCCTTAGAGCCAGCATGGTGCAATAGTAATGTTTATTTATAATGCCCTTTACATCATTTATACGCTTATAGCAGTTTGAGCTCTGCACAGTGATGCTGGAGACCAGAGTTCGATTCCCTGCTTGGCCATGGAAACCCCCTGGGTGACACTCTCTCAGCCACAGAAAACCCCACGATAGGTTTGCCTTAGGGACCCTGTAAGTTGGAAATGACTTCAAGGCATAGAGGAACGACCCTTTACTTGGGGGGTTGTTTTCCAAAATCTCCAGTGGATGCCTGAGTCTGTAGATAGCACCCATGTGTACAGTGAGTCCGTGTTCACTTTCATTGGGGGGTGCAAGACGCTTGCAAAAGTGGGAAAATGCAAATAGAAGTAAAAATCGTGAATGCTGTTTTTTTTTTTTAACCTGAGAGCAATTCTCTAGGAATCTCTAGGTCGTCCAGGGTGATTCTGTGGCCAAATTCTGGCAGCAGTGGACCAGTGAGTAACACTGAGGGACCTAGCAATGCATAAAAATGTTCTCTCTAGGACTGTAGCAAATGTTCTCAGAAGTGGACCAGAGAGTCACGCTGGGGGATCTAGAGCAGCGGTTCTCAACCTGTGGGTCGCGACCCCTTTGGGGGTCGAATGACCCTTTCACAGGGGTTGCCTAAGACCATCGGAAAATACGTATTTCCGATGGTCTTAGGCTCCATTCCCTCCTCGGTGGTGGTGCGCAAGCACGAGCCATGCACTCGGATCTCCTGCCCCCTGTTCAGAAGGGACTGAAATCGCTCCCTTTCTCCGCTACCGGGAGAACCTCCCGTCTGACGGGCCAGCTTGGGGGGGGGCGGCAGCAGCATGGGGGGCAGGCCCCGTCCACGCCATGGCCCCTGCCCCACTCGCCACGGAGGGGGGCGCTGCGGAAGGGCTGGGGGGCTGGAAGGCGGCGCTTTTCCAGGAGAGCGAGCTGCACTCGGCGCAAAAGACAAAGGCACCGGGATTCCCCCCCCCCGGCCTGGGTCGACACTCTGGAAACTTTTCCCACACTGCCCCCCCAGCGGAAATGAGAGCGAAGCAGAAGCAGAGCCTGGGGGGGGGTTCTCGGAGTTTTTTCCCGGAAGAGACACGCGGCTCCTCTTTCCCTCCCTGCCTGCCCTCCCCCCATTCCTGGCCAGCAAGGTGGCCTTTGCCGTGGCGGGGGGAGGCATTGTAAATAATAAATAATTTTATGGTTGGGGGTCACCACACCATGAGTTGCTGTATTAAAAGGTTGCGGCATTAGGAAGGTTGAGAACCACTGCTCTGCAGTGATCTCTTGGACTCTGACCTCCAGCAGCTTCCTGTTTCTTCTCTTTAATAACCGCGTTCGTGAAGATGACGATGCTTGTGGCAGAGGCAGAGGTGTGGGAGTTAGGTTATGCTTGGTAGTGATTAGCTCAGCCTTTATATTTTTCAAAAGAATCGTAGAACCCTAAGGACGGAGAGACACCAAAGGCCATCCAGTCCAACCCCCTTCTGCCCTGCATCCAAGCCCTCCCTATGACAGATGGCCCTCCAGCCTCTGCTTTAAAATCTCCAATGAGGTCGCTCAGGGTCTTGTAGAGTTGGGAGATACCCCAGGGGTCATCCAGTCCAACCCCCTGCTATGCAGGACACCCATCAAAGCACTCCCAACAGATGGCCATCCAGCCTCTGCTTTAAATCTCCAAAGAAGGAAGAGATTCCACCACACTCCACTGAGGCAGCAGCAGATTCCACTGTCAGACTGCTCTTAGCATCAGGAAGTTCTTCCTAATGTTTATATGGAATCTCTTTTCTTGCAGTTTGAAGCCATTGCTCCATATCCTAGTCTCTGGAGCAACAGAAAACAAGTTTGCTCCATTCTCCATATGACATCTCTTCAAATATTTAAACATGGCTATCATGTGGCCTCTTAATCTATCTGGCAATCCTATTCATAGAATCGTAGAGTTGGTGGAAACCTCAAGGGCGAAGGGCATCAGCTGGTTGTCTCCCATCCAAGCACATACCATGCCTGAGCCTGCTTAGTTTCTGGATACACTTCTGCTGATATGGTTTAAACAGTCCTTCTTCAACCTTTTCATCCCGGGGGATCCCATGTAATAATTTTTGGGTCTCTCAGCACCCCTGCATGAAATTACAGATCAAAAGGGAAAAGTTATTTCTCTTTCCAGTTATAAGCTCTTGCAGAACTCTTAGCAACTTCTCACGGAACCTTAAAGTCCAGGGTTCTCAACCCTGGTTGAGAAACCCTGGTTTAGAGTTGGAAGAGACCCCCCTGGGCCACCCAGTCCAACCCCTTTCCATCATGCAGAGGAAGATACTGTCCAAGCCCTCCCTTTTGACAGATGCCTATCCAGCCTTTGTTTAAAGACCTCCAAAGAAGGAGGAGACCCCGCAACACTTCCAAGCAGAGTATTCCCCTGTTAGGACAGCTTTTACTTCCAGGAAGTTCCTCCTCAAGTTCAGGTGGAATCTCTTTTCCTGTCGCTTGAAGCCATTGCTCCACGTCCTAGTCTCTGGAGCAGCAGAAAACAAGCTTGCTCCGTCATCCATCCCTTCAAATATTACAGTGTGGCTATCCAATACTTGATTAATCTTCTGTTCTCCAGGCTGAACCCATGCCCAGCTCTGTAGACAAACTGGGGAAAGCTACTGGAATTTTTTCGAATAGATGTGCCTGTCCCTTTCATCCATCTTCACACCGTTCCAGCTTTGCTGGGACTATTGTTCCCCTAATCCCCAGCCCCACGTTGCTACTGCTTCAGAGGGTGATGTGCTGTGAGAGGACAAGGGAGCAGGGCCTTCTCTGCTGGTGCCCCAAATTTTGAATTCCCTCCTCTTGGAGGCCCAATTGGTGCCAACACTGTTGACTCTTCCGGTGCCAAACAAAAACTAGAGCCTTTGGGGTCCAGTTGATCCAGTCCTTTGCATGGACGTGACTTTAAAATGATCTCAAACTGAAATTATAAGTAAATCTGGATTGACAAATAACATAATTAAAATAAGGGAAGTGATATAAATATTATTATTATTATTATTATTATTATTATTATTATTATTATTACTACTACTACTACTACTACTACTATTATTATTACTTTAAGATAAGTGATAATCGTGCCAGTTTACATGTCAAAGGTTCCTTAATGGGGTAGTTTTATTGGGGTGTTTTTTATTGCGGTGTTTTATCAGTGTTTTTTCGAGGGGGGAAGAAGAGAGAAAGAAATTTGGGAAATCTGACTATGGCTGATACTAGAAAGATAGAAGAAACATGTAAAAATTTATAGAGTCATAGAATCCTAGAAATGTAGAGTTGGAAGAGACCCCAGAGGCCATCCAGTCCAACCCCCTGCCATGCAGGAACACCCTCAAAGCACTCCCGACAGATGGCCATCCAGCCTCTGCTTAAAAACCTCCAAGGAAGGAGCCTCCACTACACTCCGAGGCAGCAGATTCCACTGCTGGACAGCCCTGACCATCAGGAAGTTCTTCCTGAGGTTCAGGTGGAATCTCCTTTCCTGGAGCTTGAATCCATTGCTCCTTGTCCTGGTCTCTGGAGCAGCAGAAAACAAGCCCTCTCCCTCCTCTACGTGGCATCCCTTCAAATATTCAAACATGGCTCTCATGTCCCCTCTTAGCCTTCTCTTCTGCATACTAAACATACCCAGCTCTCTAAGTCTATCCTCATAGGGCTTCATGGCTTCCGGGCCTCTCACCATTTTGATCGCCCTCCTCTGGACTTGCTCCAGCTTGACCATGTCCTTCTTGAATCGGGGTGCCCAGAACTGGACACAGTATTCAAGATGGGGTCTAACCAAAGCAGAGTAGAGTGGTACCAGTACCTCCCTCGATCTAGACACCAGACTCCTATTGATGCAGCCGAGAATCGCATTGGCTTTCTTGGCTGCCGCATCACACTGCTGGCTCATGTTCAGCTTGTGGTCTATGAAGACTCCTAGATCCCTTTCACACGCACTGCTATCCAACCACGTGTCCCCCATCTTATATTTGTGGATTCCATTTTTTCTGCCTAAGTGTCGGACCTTACACTTCCCTCTGTTGAATTTCATTTTGTTCGCCTTGGCCCAGCTCTCCGATCTATCCAGGTCATTGTGAATTCTGATCCTGTCCTCTGGCGTATTAGCAACCCCTCCCCATTTGGTGTCATCTGCAAATTTGATGAGCATGCCCTCTATGCCTTCATCCAAGTCGTTGATAAAAATATTGAAAATTATAAATTTTGAAATTATTGAAAATAGTTATAAACCAAACAAGGGAAAGTAGGAAGTAGACAAATGTACATTTAGAATATAGATATTCTAAAAGGGAAAATACCTTTAAATCTTATAGGATGTGGTAAGATCTGTACAATGGTAATGGTAACTAATGCAAGAGTGACAAAATGAATGTAAATAAATCCTCGTTTATATTGTACCAATTGCTGAAAAATTAATTGCAATTTAAAATTGTATTTTCAACTATTACGATGACTGTTAGATATTACTTGTTATGTGATCATGGAGTATTTGCTGCTTTTGATAAGAAAAAATATTTTAAAAAACGATCTCAAAACTGTTGGTCCTAATATATCTAACTTGCCAATTCGTTTAAGAAGTATTTAGCCAATTTGGGTTACGCTTCCTGTTTTAAATGGATTTTATTCCACACCACGCTGAGATCCTTGGATATAGCATGGGGTATGAATATTTTATTAAAATAAAATATCCGATATACTTCTGCTCACCCTTTTATTGCTCTTTTTATTCCTCTTTCCCCTCTGCAATTATAAGGTATAGATCAATTTTAAATTAATAACTTATATAAATTATATATTGGTTTTCAGTTACAGCCAGGGCCGCTTTGTGTACGTGCAAAGTGCAAGGAAGGCTTGTGCAAGAAACTGTTCTTATCTCAGGCGTCCCGTCTGTGACGGGTGGCGCATGTTTATGGCACCCTCTAGTGCTCAGCAATGTTCGCCGGGCTTTCCGGTGAGAAATGGTTTGGGTAGAAATCATGTAAGGGTAGACCTAGAACCAGCACGGTTTAGTGGCTTGCGGTTTGTGTGCGTTGGACCAAGACTCCAGGGGACCCGAGTTCGAATTCCCACTCAGCATCAAATGTGGGATGCATTAAGAATGTTGCACAGAGCTTGTCATTCAGACGTGCACACAAAACGTGTTTTCCGGTTTGGAAATTAAGACAGAAATCTTTGCTAAAGGAGTAGTTCCTAGATCAAGGTGGAGGTTATGAAATCCTATGATGGATCTGCTTGGCCTCAAAAAACAGAAGATTAAGGATGGCCGCTAGGTTTTAGTATTTGAAAGGATGTCATGTGGAGGACGGGGCTAGCCTGTTTTCTGCTGCTCCAGAGACTAGGATGTGGAGCAATGACTTCAAACTACTGGAAAAAAGATTCCACCTAAACATTAAGAAGAACTTCTTGAGGGTGACAGCAGCTTGACGGTGGAAAATTCTGCTGCCTCAGTGGCATGTGGTGGGGTGGCCCTTGGGGGTCTCTACCAACTCTACAATTCTATGTGATGGCAAGCCTCCCTTTCGCCTATCTATTTAGAGAAGTGGGGCAGGGAACATTTAATCTAGCCTTCTAGCCGGATGGTGGTTGCAGAGCGGGGTCTAGGGTGCCGCAACAACTAGAAGGGGAGGAGGAAGCGAGGTAAGCAGGTATGTAAGAGACCCCAGAGAGGGTCTTTGCAGATTTGCAGCAACATAAATATTTGAAGGGATGTCATGTCGTGTTTGAAAGGATGTCATGTGGAAGATGGAGCAAGCTTGTTTTGCGCTGCTCGAGAAACTAGGACAAGGAGCAATGGATTCAAACTGCAAGAAAGGAGATTCCACTTGAACCTTCTTCCTGATGGTCAGGGCTGTCCGGCAGTGGAATATGCTGCCTGGAAGAGTGGTGGAGCCTCCTTCTTTGGAGGTTTTCAAGCAGAGGTTGGATGGCCATCTGTTGGGAATGCTTTCATGGGTGTTCCTGCACAGCAGGGGGTTGGACTGGATGACCTCTGGGGGTCTCTTCCAACTTTAGGATTCTATTATTCTAAGCCAAACTTTGCAAACTGTAGCAAGCTGTTGCTGTCCTAGGTGAGTGGGAGATTTGAACCCCCCATCCCCTTTCCTCTTGCTCCAAACTGAGCCCCCGAAACCTGGACAATTTGCACCTTAACCTCTCACCTGGAGATGACCCATCAAAAGTGGAGACTCAATGCTTGACTCTGAGATCTGGCAACCCTATTTGCTTACTTATTACTAATTTATTGGCTTTGTATGCTGTCTTTCTCCCAGAGTGGGACCCAAAGTGGCTTCTGGAAACAGCCAATTAAAAAAAAAATCTTTTGCAATAAAATTTAAAAATAATTAAAATCACGACATGAAAAGAGTATAAAATCAATACTCAATAACAGAGGATTTTCGTTTGTTGCTATTTTAGAGTGTTTATAATATATATAATATATGGTTTTGATAATAATGTCTAAGATTTATTAATAATTCAGTTATTCTAATTATTGTTTATTACTAGTTTATATGTTATGATCATAATACTTAGGATATAAGTATAGGTATAAATATGATTGTTTAGAATATACTTTATTGAAAACAGTAGAGTAGGATAATGTTAACAAGTGTTTCTTAATGATTACAAAATATTCTTTTTTATTAAAAGGGAATATGTTTTTTCCTGATACGTAGACAAGGTTATAATAATCACTGTCAGTGGGATTAAATAACTTTGCTTTTAATTAAGGATGTAATAGCTAAATCTAAATTAAAAAAAGTATTGAAGACCTATTTCTTCCAGCAGGCCTACCTGGTCTATTTTTAAATATACTTTTAATTGTACTTCTGATTGCAGCTTTAATTGCACTTGTACTTTTAATTGTACTCTTAATTATGATATATTTTAATTAGGATATACTTGTATTCTAAATAGTTTGTGCTTTAGTATTTTAATCATGATTTGTATCTATGCTGTACCCTGCCTTGAGCCTGGGGGAGAGGCGGGTAACCATTAAAATTTATTATTTATTATTATTAATTGGTTAGCAGGAGCTGTTTTGCAACAAGGTTGGGACCCATCATTTTAATTGTAGTTTTTCCTTTAGCTGTGGTTTAATTAGATGTAGTTTTATTACGTAGTGTTTGCTTTCTTATATGTATAGTGTTTTTTAAAATTTTATGTATTGTTATATATTGTTGTGTTGGACTGGGGGTTGGACTGGATGGCCTCTGGGGGTCTCTTCCAACTCTAGGAATTAAAAAAAAACAGTATAAAATATTTTAAAGACATACGAAAGATAAAACAAAGATAAAGAAGACATCCCAATGAGAAGCTGCCGGGCACAGAATTTGGGACATCCAATTGAACTAGAAACTTGGGAAAGAATGTGGAAAATAGATATAATATTTACATTAAATTTAAACTTAAGAGAAAATTTTTATAAAATGTTTTATAGATGGTATGTGACCCCAGAAAGACTACAAAAAATAATGAAAAAATGGGAATTCAAATTGTTGGAAATGTAGTGAAAAGGTGGGGTCTTTTTTTTCATATGTAAGATAGCACAACAATTTTTTGGAAGGGGGTCCATGATGAAATCCAAAGAATTTGTAAGCTGAATTTTGAAATGAAACCAGAGCTTTGTCTGTTAGATATGCTAGGGCAACAAATAAGAAGCCATCAGAAAGTATTATTTAAATAATATTTAAAAATATTATTAAATAATAATATTAAATAACTGCGGCAAGGTGGACATATGCGCAACACTGGAAAGAAAAGAAATATAATTATTATTATTATTATTATTATATTATTATATATATTATATATTATATATAATATATAATATAATATATAATATAATATTATATATATTATATATATATTATATATATATTATATATATTATTATATATATAATTATTATATATATTATAATAATAATAATAATAATTATTATTATTATTGTTATATCCCCCATGGATCGAGGCGGTACTACAACAATACAGTAAATACATTAAAAGCATTAAAGCATAACCGATCCTCCCCACCCACCGACCCATCTAAAACCAACCCCCTAAAACACATTAACTACATTATTAATGTTATATTGACGTAGAAGAACGGAAGTTAAAAGTTCTGGATAGGATAGAGATGGAAAAGTTAGCATTTTCTTTGCAGAATAAATCTATCCAGAACTTTGAGAAAGAATGGAAAGGAGTATTGGATCAGGTAAGGATATAAATGTATAAGAAATCAAAGAAAAAATAATGTAATTGTTCTTTTCTCTGTAAGATGGAACTTCTGTTTGTATGTAATGGAAATAAGTAATTTCAACTGGAAATCTCAAGCCTGGAAGCGGGGTGGTGGTGGTTTATTTTCGAGATCAAATTTTAATAAAAATTATTTAAAAAACCCCAAAACTCTGGCAACTTCTTATGGGGAGATAGAGTCTTTCACGTCTTAAGTCCAGACTCTCCGAAAGACCGTTATCTCCCCATACGAGCCTCCCACAGCCTTAAGATCTCTCTTTACAGCCGGCAATTTGGATTAGCATTGCTTCCCATCATTCTTGGAAGTCTTTGCCTTTTGTCCTGATGATGTCGAGGACGGAGCAAGCCTGTTTTCTGCTGCTCCAGAGACCAGGACAAGGAGCAATGGATTCAAGCTGCAGGAAAGGAGGTTCCACCTGAGGAAGAACTTCCCAGCGGTCAGGGCTGTCCAGCAGTCGAATATGCTGCCTCCATGGAGTGTGGTGGGGTCTCTTCCTCCTTTGGAAGTTTTTAAGCAGGGGCTGGATGGACATCTGTTGGGAATGCATAGCAAGGGGTTGGACTGGATGACCTCTGGGATCTCTCCCAACTCTACATTTCTATGACTCTATGATTCTATGCTCTTTTCTTACCTTGCAGACCTCTCAGGGGGTCCCGGTTCGGCGGTTCAAGACCTTGAGCGACCTCATTGCCTTATACCTGCAGCCGAATCAAGGCCTCGTCTGCACTCTGCTTTTCCCGGTGGACCGAGAGAAGGAGAAGGAGAACGTAGAGGAGCGGGACTACTCAGGTGCCAGCCGCAGTTGCCACTCCTCTGCACCGTGCAGTAATTCCGTCTTATTATGTGAAGTATTTCTGGGTGGCGTGAACTAGCAATTAAGTCCCATTAGCTTTGCAAAAGACCTGCTCCTGGCAATGTAAACCAGCTAGAACTACCGTATTTGCTGGCGTATAAGACGCGCCTCGTTTATAGGCTGGCAAGGACTATTTGCCAACGTATAAAACACACCGGCGTATAAGACACACCTCATTTTCAAACAGTATTTTTTTGGAAAGAGAAGTGAGTCTTATGCGCTAGCAAATGCTGTAGTTTTGGTGGTATCGATCCATACGGCTGGATTTATTTTAGGATTTCCTTTGGGAGTGCGGCATCGGTAGACTGCCAAGATGACCACCTGTACTTCTGAAAATTTCTATTACATTTGGAGGTTTTTTTCCCCACAGCACTGTTATGGCAGTCTGAAACCACTGTGCATCCTATGAATCCTGGGATTTGTAGTTTGGGGAGGTATTAGAATTCTGTTATAGAGAGCTCTTAATGCTGTAGGTCAGGGAACAACGGTACAGGATTCTAAGGCCTATTAATATTAATAGTAATATTATTATAATATTTTTAATATTATAATATTAATATTATTATATTATATTATATTATTATATTATATTATATTATATTTAATAATGTTATAATATTATTATAGTATTTTATAATATTATTATAATATTTTTGTTATCTTTATTTATATCCCACTTTTCCCCCAAAAAGACTCAACTTCACAACTTTAAAAAGAACACATAGTTAAAAAACTGTGACATACAAAAGTTAAAACACTAATTAAACAGACAGCAATAATTAAAACAAAGTTAAAATACATATTAAAACAACAGACAAATCACAATGAAAATAACCCTCACTCACATGGCACAATTAGAGCAGTTTGATACTGCTTTAATTGGCATGGCCACATCATTCTCTGTAATAGTGGGATATATAGTTTGCTAAAAGACTAGAGCTCTCTGCCAGAGAATTGGAAATATCTCAGAAAGTGACAAATCATGCATGAATAGATACATAATTAAAGCATTATGGATAACAGATAACGAAGGATATACAGATTTACGGAAAAATTTATACTAGATAAATCTTTGTCCAACCGTTAACAGTTTATTGAATAAGTGTGGGTCGTGGTTGTTGTGTGTTGTCATTGTTTATAGTGTTTGTAATGTATGTTATTGTTCCAAACTGAATTTAATAAAATTATTTTAATAATTAAAAAAAATTAAAAAAAAAAGAAAGAAAGCGACAAATCCCAGGATTCCATAGAATAAAGTGGTATCAAAGTGCTACAGTCGTGAGTGTGAAAGAGACCTCCGTCTCGGTCCTGAAGACACCCTAAGTAACTTGGGAACGTCCTTTCCAGGGCAGGGGGCGTCCTTGGAGGGGAGGGGGCTTGGACGCTGGGATGTCTGAGCAAATTACGGAGAGGGTGCCAGGAAATTCCCCTTGCGGGCAGCCCATTTAGTGCTCCAGGTTGTGCGAGCAGATGTGAAACGCAGCCAGGAAGATGTTCAGCTTGGGCTTGTGATACCCGTGCCAGTGGGGCTGGTGAATCCGCTCCTGGTTTTTGTCAGAACTCTAAAGGAGCTGTCCCAGGTGCCAAACCTATTTGGGGCAAGATAGGATTCAGCAGGATTCATAGAACGGCAGAGTTGGAAGAGATTCCCGAGGGCCGCTTAGTCCAACACCCAACCATGAGTGACTCCTTTCCAGTTCGGACTAAACCCTGTAGCGTAATCCTCCAGCCACAAGAGACTTTGCGAGCTTCCTGCCTTCCCACCAAAACATCTGGGGAATGAGCTGGCCCGTCTTGACTGCTCATCTTTGGTTTTTTTTTCCAGATGGGGAGGACGAGAAGCCTCCGCTGCCCCCTCGCTCGGGGTCCACCAGCGTTCCTTTGGGCAGCGCTGTGCCCGGAGCAGTTGGCAACACCCCTGCAGTGCAGGACGGAGCCCTGGACAGGTAAGCCCACCTGCAGGGGGTGACATAGGGTGGGATTTTGTTGTTCTTATTGAATCTGGTGTTGCTTTGTGGCCCTCGGGGTCTTCCTATTAGCTGGTCTTCTTTGCTGTGGCACCCCGGTTATGGCACACCCTCGGGGGCCCAATTGACACCAAGCCGAAACATGGCTTTTGAAAAAAGAAAAGAAAATTAAAGCCTGTGGGTCCTAATTGGCTTTATTCCATCTGTATGTGTGCTGTGGCGGTTGGCATTATTTTAGACAATTTTAACTGGTTTTGAATTGTCTGGGGTTTAATGGCCAATCGTTTGAGATATATATATATATGTATGTATATATATACTGTTTTAAAATTATTGATACAGCTATTGATTGGTCTAAATTAGTTTTATTGTATGCCACTCTTAGAGCTCCACATGCAGGGTGGGATATGACCCAGCGTGGTCTAGTAGTTCGAATGTTGGACTAGGACCCTGGGAAGAGCAGGGTTCGAATCACTGCTCAACCATGGAAACCCCCTGGGTGACCTTGGGCAAGTCACACTCTCTCAGCCTCAGAGAAGGCAAGCCCCCTCTGGACAGACCTTGCCAAGAAAACACCACCAGGAGTTGGAAACGACTTGAAGGCACACAAAAATGGAAATCCTTATTTTAATTAACAAACAAATAAATAATAGGGATGCATCCGTCCATTTGTGAGTCTGGGGTCTCTTGACTTCAGGAACCCCCTGGCAGGAATGAGTGGGTGGGTGAGGGGTCTTCAGACTTTTTCTGCTTGCCCTTTTCCCATCCCTGCGCCTCCCTCCCTTCCTTTCTCCCCCAGCACCACCAATGGGCTGAGCACCGTTTCCCACGAGTACCTAAAAGGCAGCTACTCCCTGGACCTGGAAGCCGTCCGGGGGGGCGCCACCAGCCTCCCCCACCTCAACAAGACCCTGGTCACCTCCTGCAAACGCCTCCACAGGTAAGAAGAGGACACTGAGAAAGGGGAAGCCATGGGGGACACCCACGCATGCGCTGGTACACTGGCACACTTATGTGCGGAGTGAGGTGGAGAGGGTCCGTGACCAGTTTGCACCCACGTGGCCCCAGAAGACAATTTTTCTGGCCCCCAAAGGATCACCCTTTTTTTTGGTTAAATATTCCAAATTTGGTTATTTATTTGGTTAAATAAATTCCAAATATCCTCTAGTGGCTGCAGGAGGTATTTCCACTGTGTTGTCAAATTATCAAAAAAAGATTGCAATTTATTTTGAAAAATTTTGCAATTATTTTTGTTTTTGACAATTTGACAATACAGAGGAAATGTTTTTGAAAAATTTTGCATTTCCTTGACAATTTAACAGTACAGTGAAAGTACCTTCCACGGTCACTGGAAAGCATCTGGGAGCAATTTTTTGAAAATCCTTTTTGCAAAATGTGTAAAAAAAAATATTGTCAAATTGTAAAAAAAAAAAAGTTTTGCAAATTTTTTCAAAACAAGTTTTTGCCTCCAAATGTCTTCTAGTGGGTGTGGGACACAATCCCACCACATTTTGCACCTCCTGGAGCCAGTTTAGTTCCAGGAAACAAGAAGTTTTGGAAACAAGAAGTGAATAAAAAGTGATTTCTGCTCATTTTCTGTTATTAAAAAGGGGCTTTTCTGGTCCTAAAGTGACCCCGGAAGACCCCAAAACTTGGTAAAAATGTCGCTCCATCCTCCCTCGAGGGCATTTGGGGGTAATTTTTGTGTGTCTGGAGGGAAAGTTGGTGCAGTGGAGAGGTGTGGTCCCCCAAGTTTCCCTGGGGGCTGAATTCAGCCCCTCGCCTTCTACAATTCCCAACCCCTGCATTTATGGGATGTGAGGAATAGACAGTTATGGAGGTTTGGATGGAGCCAAAATGTCTTCCTTGAAGCCTCACCAGAGTGCAGGTTGCATGTCCCTTCTCCAAAAATCCAAAATCCGATATGCTCCAAAATCCAGAACTTTCAAAGCACAATCGTCTTCCGGTCGGGAAAATGAGGAGAGCATGGAGGCACACAGCAGCAACGGTTTTTACGGATGTTCCCGTCTGTTTTGAATCTGTTCTGCAAAGTGCCCTGAGTCCCAATATTGCAAAAAGGCAGGAGAAATAGTATTATCTTTGTGACTGTGGTTAGAGAGGCGACAGGCTGTAGCGGTTTGAGCATTGGACTAGGTGCATTTCCGCACTAAACTGCTATAGTGCTCTTATTCCACTTTAAGCATCCTTTGGAATCCTGGGGTTTGCAGTTTAGGGAGGGGCCTGTAGGATTTTTCAGCCAGAGCGCTCTTTGGCCGCAGGAAACTACAAAGCCCAGGAGGTTGAAAGTGGAATAAAAGCACTATGACAGTGGCCATTTCCGCACTAGCCTGTTATAGCGCGATGATTCCACTTTCAACCTCCTCTGGAATCCTGGGGTTTGCAGTTTAGGGAGGGGCCTGTAGGATTTTCAGCCAGAGCGCTCTTTGGCCGCAGGAAACTACAAAGCCCAGGAGGTCGAAAGTGGAATAAAAGCACTATGACAGTGGCCATTTCCACACTAGCCTGTTATAGCGCAATGATTCCACTTTCAACCTCCTCTGGAATCCTGGGGTTTGCAGTTTCGGGAGGGGCCTGTAGAGTTTTCAGCCAGAGCGCTCTTTGGCCACAGGAAACTACAAAACCCAGGAGGTTGAAAGTGGAATAAAAGCACTATGACAGTGGCCATTTCCGCATTAGGCTGTTATAGCGCGATGATTCCACTTTCAACATCCTCTGGAATCCTGGGGTTTGCAGTTTCCCTCCCGAAACTACAAACCACAGGATTCCATAGGAGGTTGAAAGTGGAATAACTGCAAACCCCAGGATTCCATAGGAGGTTGAAAGTGGAATCATCACACTATAACAGGCTAGTGCGGAAATGGCCTGTGTAGTGCGGAAATGGCCGAGGACTCTCGGAGACCAAATCCTCACTTGGCGATGGAAACCTACTGGATGACCTTGTGTCGGTCACACTTTCTCAGCAGCAGAAGGCAAACCCCCTCTGAATAAATCTGGCCCAAAACAGGCAACCCACATAAGTTTGCCTTAGAGTCGCCATAAGCTGGGAACAATTTGAATTTGAACACGCATAACAACAGCTACAAATAATAATATAATAATAGGTATAATAATAATTGATTGTTGGAAATATGATCCATGGAACGGAGTATCATGGAAAAGGGGAACAGAAATAGAATAAATGAGACAGAGATTTAGCAAAAGCAACAGAAAACTATATAATGGATGGAAATTGTTGTCCTTTGTTATTTATCCAGTGAGGTGGATAAAGTCTTGTCGGGCCTGGAGATCCTGTCCAAGGTGTTTGACCAGCAGAGCTCACCTATGGTGACTCGGATCCTGCAGCAGGTGAGTGTGGCTAGTGGTAGGAGGAAATGGGCCACCAAGAAGATCAAGAGGTGTTGTCAGTTTTTAGCCTTTGAGAGCTTTCTGAGTTGTGGAGCGGGGGACTCAGTGGAGCTCTTTTCAATTCAGTGCCAACCAATCCATCAGTTAATCACTTTATTTCATTATATATTGATTAATCTATTTATTTTATTTGTATCCTACCTTTCTCCCAACATGGGATCCAAGGTGGCATGCACCCTTTTAAAATCACAGAGCTATTGAAAAGCATTTAGTACAAAGTTAAAGCACAATTAAGTCAACTTTCTGTTTGAAAAACACTAGGTAAAAATGCAGCATTTTTTTAAAATAAGCGCTCATAAAAGACAGTAAAACAGAAACTTCCGACAGGCCTTCTCAGACTAGCATTTCCATCGCCTCCCATCTATTGCCTTGCTGCTTTGCTAATAGTAATTGATGGACTGTTAATTGCTGTGTATTTTAAGGGGTTGGTTTAGGTGGGTTGGAGGGTGGGGAGGATTGGGTATGTTTTTAATGTATTTTAATGTATCATGTATTTCACGTTGTTTGCCGCCTCGATCCATGTGGAGAGGCGGGATACAAATAAAATAATAATAATAATTATAATAATAATTATAATTATAATTATAATTATTATTATTATTATTATAATACACCCCCCCATGGAAAGCTTTGTCTGCAGTAGAATATTAAAAACCAAATGGTTCCTGAAATAAAAAGGTCTTTGCCTGCCAGCCGAAAGATAGCAAAGAGGAGACAAATGGGACCCCTCAAAGAAGGGGGTTCCACAATTTGGAGAAGGTCTTCCCCCCGTGTCCTCACCAGGTCCACCTGCAATGGTGATGGGACCAAAAGAAAGGCTTCCTCTGCAGATCTTAGCACTCAGGAGGGCTCATATAGCGAGATGAGGTTTATATCTTGTCTTTATCCCAAGGTGGCTTGCAGGAAGCCTTCATGGTGAAAAGGGCTGTCAGAAAAGGAATGAACAACTTGTATGAAGGCATAGAGGGCATGCTCATCAAATTTGCAGACGACACCAAATTGGGAGGGGTTGCTAATACACCAGAGGACAGGATCAGAATTCAAAACGACCTGGATAGGTTGGAGAGCTGGGCCAGGGCGAACAAAATGAGATTCAACAGAGGGAAGGGTAAGGTCCTACACTTAGGTAGAAAAAATGGAATGCACAAATATAGGATGAGGGACACGTGACTGGGTAGCAGTACGTGTGAAAGGGATCTAGGGGTCTTCATAGACCACAAGCTGAACATGAGTCAGCAGTGTGATGCGGCAGCCAAGAAAGCCAATGCAATTCTCGGTTGCATCAATAGGAGTCTGGTGTCTAGATCGAGGGAGGTGCTGGTACCACTCTACTCTGCTTTGGTTAGACCCCATCTTGAATACTGTGTCCAGTTCTGGGCACCCCAATTCAAGAAGGACATGGTCAAGCTGGAGCAAGTCCAGAGGAGGGCGACCAAAATGGTGAGACGCCTGGAAGCCATGAAGCCCTATGAGGATAGACTTAGAGAGCTTGGTATGTTTAGTCTGCAGAAGAGAAGGCTAAGAGGGGACATGATAGCCATGTTTAAATCTTTGAAGGGATGCCACGTAGAGGAAGGAGAGGGCTTGTTTTCTGCTGCTCCAGAGACCAGGACAAGGAGCAATGGATTCAAGCTGCAGGAAAGGAGATTCCACCTGAACCTCAGGAGGAACTTCCTGACAATCAGGGCTGTCCGGCAGTGGAAGATGCTGCCTCCATGGAGTGTGGTGGAGTCTCCTTCCTTGGAGGTTTTTAAGCAGAGGCTGGATGGCCATCTGTCCAAGGGAGTGCTTTGAGGGTGTTCCTGCATGGCAGGGGGTTGGACTGGATGGCCCCTGGGGTCTCTTCCAACTCTACAATTCTATGAGTCCATGATTCTAAGTGTCTGCTAGGGTTTGGTTCCAGGACCGCCCTCTCCCTTGTGCATGCTTGTGTCCCATTATGTAAAATAGTATAGTAATACTTAAGAAAACCCTATGAAAGAATTCACACACACATGTGTGCTAGATTCTGGGGTTGCTGGAGTTTTCATGGCACACGGATAGCCCCTCCATCCTCTGACATTTCTCTTGGTCTTTCAACAACCTGTACTTTGCCCTTTGCAGACGGCCGGTCAGACGGGAGAGCAGGAGCTGGACAACCTGGTCCTGAAGCTGTCCATCTTGAAGGACTTCCTCTCCACCATTGAGAAGAAAGTGGGTGCACCAAACTTGCCTTCCTTAGACTTGGAATCCCAGCTGTTTGTTCTCTTTTTCCTTTGTGGTTTAGAGCAAGCAGGCAATTTGGTGGGATGCCGACGGCAATCTTGCAACCCAGCAAAAATCTCAGGCAGCTCTAGCTTTTCAGGAGTCTCTGATTTGGCTGGAGAATGAGGCTGCAAGGAGTAGTGGAGAGAGCGAAGACCCCCGGGGCATTATATAAAAATGGGGGGACACAGAAGGGGAGGGGAAACAGCATTACTGGCAGCCGGGGGGGAGGATGAGCTTTTGAGCCAAATGTTCAGTTTCAACAAAGCAAGTTAATTTTCTTTGCTGAGTCCTAATGCTATTGAGGGAGTCAGATTTCACCCTGATTTTACATTTCCAGATGTTGATTCAGCTATAAATTTGTATTGCAAACATTGCCTTTCCTTCATGCAACCACAGCAGGGTGGGATTTTTTTCCCCCCTGGGGTAGTGGTTAGGAAGTTACTTTGCTCTGATGTGGAAGGCAAAGACTCTGTATGTGTGTGTGTTTGCATGCACACACGTGTGAGGAAGCTTTCAGCTGAATAATAATAATAATAATAATAATAATAATAATTATTATTATTATTATTATTATTATTTATTTGTATCCCGCCTCTCCATATAGATCGAGGCGGCAAACAACTTACAGATAGCATGTATTTCAAAATACTGGAAATCTGAATGGAAAAGGACATCACCAGAAAGGGCGAGGTGATCCTTTCTTGCAGGTCCCTGGGGAGAGTTTTCTGTCCCTCGGGGGATTACAAGGAGTGCCAAAAATGCCAAAAAGTAAGCCCAGGGAACTGGCCAAAAATCCCCTTCTGCTGTTGAAAAATTCTGTATTTTTAAAAAGATTAAACTGTTCAAAAGGGCCCTGAAATCTATTTCAAAGGCGAATTGCACCTCCCGGAGATTAGCAGGAGGGGCTAACTCACCTTCTCCCCTTTTCTTTGGACGAAAAGAAATTTATTTTAGGGGCTGGGGCAGCAATAACACCCTTTTGGGAGGGAGCAGGGAAAAAATGGGGTCAGCCCCAAAACCAGCCTTGGAAGTCTGTGTATGGCCCAAGGGGTTCATTTTGGCCTGCCTCTGGAATGGGGAATTGCCAGATGTTTTCAGCTGGATGAACAAGAGCCGCAAAAACAGCCCCATTATTTTGGGGCATAACGAGGATGACCCAAGGATTCCAGAAGTGCCGAGGGCTGCAAAAACAGCTATGGGGCAACATGTGGCTAAGGAACTCAATTTTTTGTTTTTTTATCCACAATTGTAAGGCTTGGAACAGTCTTCTGATTTTGCACCATGTTTACACCCACTTGCCTGATTTCCTTTCTAATGTTTCCCCATTTGTTTTAAAATGCTGTTCCTTTTAAGCCAAGCAAATGATGGGAGGACAGAGGCACAGAGAAAGAGACGGAGTACAAGTTTCCTCGGAGCTGAACCTGGATGGGGCGAAAGAGATGGGGGAGAAGTGGGAGTTTAGAGCAGGGGGTACCTGGACTGGCAAGGAAGGGGGGTGTTTTTCTGGTGGGGGAAAGAACATTCTTGCTGCGACGGTGGCTGTATTAATTCCAAGCTTTCCTCCGGCCCCTTGTAGGCCCTGAAAGCCCTCCAGGAGATGAGCTCCACAGCCCAGCCGGGACTTGCCCAGCCGTCCTCCCGCAAAGCCAAGAGCATTCCAGTCCATGCCTTTGAGGTAAAGCTCCCTTCCTCATCTCTAGTCTGTTTGAAGCAGAGCTGAGCAAATCTTGGGCCTTACCAGGTTGCATTGGCCTCCCCAGCAGACCTCAGAATCCTAGAATCCTAGAGCTGGAAGAGACCCCCAAGGGCCATCCAGTCCAACCCCCTTCTGCCAGGCAGGAATACACAGTCCCACTCGCTTGCTTTGACAGACTACCATCCAGCCTCTCTTTAACAATCTCCAAAGAAGGAGGAGACTCCATCACACTCCATTCATAAAATCCTAGAATCCTAGAAATGTAGAGTTGGAGGAGACCCCAGGGGCCATCCAGTCCAACCCCCTGCCATGCAGGAACACCCTCAAAGCACTCCTGACAGATGGCCATCCAGCCTCTGCTTAAAAGCCTCCAAAGAAGGAGACTCCACTACACTCCGAGGCAGCAGATTCCACTGCTGGACAGCCCTGACCGTCAGGAAGTTCTTCCTGAGGTTCAAGTGCAATCTCCTTTCCTGCAGCTTGAATCCATTGCTCCTTGTCCTGGTCTCTGGAGCAGCACAAAACAAGCCCACTCCTTCCTCTACATGGCATCCCTTCAAATATTTAAACATGGCTCTCATGTCCCCTCTTAACCTTCTCTTCTGCAGACTAAACATACCCAGCTCTCTAAGTCTATCCTCATAGGGCATGGCTTCCAGGCCTCTCACCATTTTGGTCGCCCTCCTCTGGACTTGCTCCAGCTTGTCAATATCCCTCTTGAATTGGGGTGCCCAGAACTGGACACAGTATTCAAGATGGGGTCTAACCAAAGCAGAGTAGAGTGGTACCAGTACCTCCCTCGATCTAGACACCATACTCCTCTTGATGCAGCTGAGAATTGCATTGGCTTTCTTGGCTGCCGCATCACACTGCTGACTCATGTTCAGCTTGTGGTCTATGAAGACTCCTAGATCCCTTTCACACGTACTGCTATCCAGCCTGAAGAAGGAAGAGACTCCTTCACACTCCATTCAGGCAGCAGCAGATTCCACTGTCCAACTGCTCTTACCTTTGGGAAGTTCTTCCTAACGTTGAGGTGGATTCTCTTCTCCTGAAGTTTGAACCCATTGCTCCATCGTGTCCTAGTCTCTGGAGCAGCAGAAAACAAGCTTGCCTCATCTTGCAAATGACATCCTTTCAAAATATTGAAAAAGTGGCTATCCTGTCCCCTCTTAACCTTCTCTTTCCCAGGCTAAACAACTCCAGCTCCCAGTTCTCTAAGCCTATCTTGGTTTGGGGGTCTTTAAACAGAGGTTGGGTGGGTATCTTTTAGGAGTGCTTTAGTTGTCTCTTCCTGCATGGCAGAATGGTGTTAGATGGTCGTTGTGGTTCCTTCCAACTTTTGAGATTCTGGATGGACTCCTGCCCCTTTTGTCAGTCATCTTGACAGGCAGCTCTTCTCTTAGTGGGTGGGGATTTCTCTGGCTACTTGGAATGATCCTTAAGGGCCATTTCCGCACTAGACTGTTATAACGCTATCATTCCACTTGCAACATCCTATGGAATCCTGGGGTTTGCAGTTTCGGGAGGGGCCAGCTGGCCCCTCCCGAAACTGCAAACCCCAGGATTCCATAGGATGTTGCAAGTGGAATGATAGCGCTATACAGTCTAGTGCAGAAATGGCCTAAGAGTGGGCAGCACAGATTGCTCCGTGGTCTGTTTTGCTTGGGCTTTCCTCACTGGGGTGTTTATTTCATTGCCCATAAATTGACTCCTCGGAGGGTAACAAGTGCCAAAAAAATCCTAAAAGATTTGTCCCCCCCCCCGCACTCCCGGCTTTGTGTCTTGGTTGCAGGTGAAGCTGGACCTGACCTTGGGTGACCTGGCCAAAATTGGGAAATCCCAGAAGTACACCTTAAGCGTGGACGTGGAAGGCGGAAAGCTGGTTGTGCTGAAGAAGCAGAAGGACTCCCAGGAGGACTGGAACACCTTCACCCACGACAAGAGTAAGGGGACCCCCGCCTCTCCCCCATTCTTGGCCCCCGTAGGGAGTCTGGCCTCCTGTCTTGTCCTTGTCAGCACCATGAAAAAAAATTAACATCTATCCAGTGGCGGATAGTTTCATTATTTCAAATCAGTGCAAGGCTAGGAACAAATTGGAGTATTGTTATTATTTTATTCCTTTATCTCCCACCTTTCTCCTGATAATGCATGCAAGGCGGCTAACAACACTTAAAACAATACAAATGCAAAACAGTACAAAACATTTATAAAAGTAGAAATATAAGATTTAAAAAAAAATCTATGAGGTTTGAACATTGCATGTTAAAAATATTAAGACACATGAAAAGGCTATACAAAATTGGAATGGAACCACACTGCATTAAAAGCCCAGATGCAGTTGCTCTGGAAAAACCTGATGGCACAAAAATATTTTCACCTGCCAGTGGCCTTCCTAGGAAGAGAGTTGCAAAGTCTGGGAGCTGCAACCAAGAAGGCCCTGTCTTCCTTGTTCCAGCAAAAGAACCTGAGAGGGTGGAAGGAGAGAGAGAAGGGCCTCTCCTAATGGCCTTAGAGCTCTAATTGGGCTCATAAAAGGGAGATATAGACCTTCAAATAACCCGGGCTCCAGCCGTATAGGGTCTAGAGCAGTGGTTCTCAACCTGTGAGTTGGGACCCCTTTGGGGGTCGAACGACCCTTTCACAGGGGTCGCCTAAGACCGTCGGAAAATACGTGTTTCTGATGGTCTTAGGCTCCATTCCCTCCTCGGTGATGGTGCGCAAGCACGAGCCATGTGCTCGCGTCCTCCTGCCCCTTGTCCAGAAGGGACTGAAATCGCTCCCCTTCTCCGCTACCGGGAGAACCTCCCGTCTGATGGGCCCAGCTTGGGGTGGCGGCAGCAGCACGGGGGGGCAGGTCCCCTCCTGACCATGGCCCCTGCACCACTCGCCACGGAGGGGGGTGCTGCAGAAGGGCCGGGGGGCCTCAAGGCGGTGCTTTTCCAGGGGGGTGAGCTGCGCCCGGCGCAAAAGACAAAGGCGCTGGGATTCCTCCCCCGCCCCCGGCCAGGGTCGACACTCTGGAAACTTTTCCCACACTGCCTCCCCCCAGTGGAAATGAGAGCGAAGCAGAAGCAGAGCCTGGGGGGGGGGTGTCTCGGAGTTTTTTCCCGCGTCTCCTCTTTCCCTCCCTGCCACCCCGTTCCTGGCCGGCGAGGCGGCCTTTGCCGGGGGGGGGTGGAGGCATTGTAAATAATAAATAAATAATTTTATGGTTGGGGATCACCACAACATGAGGGACTGTATTAAAGGGTCGCGGCATTAGGAAGGTTGAGAACCACTGGTCTAGAGGTTTAAGTCCTTGACACTTTTGTTTTTCCATGTGTAGATAAATAATTAAAGTAGTTCTCTCCTCCTGCTGCAGAACATTCCTCATCAGTATTCTCCCCATCTTCAAATGTTTGCAGAGGAATTATTCTTTAGGGGGGAACCCCACACAATCACCCTCCCATTTTCTGCACAAGAAACAGGCTTTCTGTTTCTCCAGAGAGATGGGCATCCACCCTCTTCTTAAAAATCTCCAAAGAAGGAGGAGACTCCACCACACTCCGCTGGGGCAGCAGCGGATTCTATTGTTAAACAGCTCTTACCATCAGGAAGTTCTTCCTAATGTTTAGGTGGAATCTCTTTTCCTGTAGTTTGAAGTCATTGCTCCATCGTGTCCTAGCCTCTGGAGCAGCAGAAAACAAGCTTGCTCCATCCTCCTTCTGACATCTCTTCAAATATTTAAACGTGGCCATCATGTCAGCTCTTAGCCTTCTCTTCCCTGGGCTAAAGATACCCAGCACCCTAAACTGCTCCTCAGGGGGCTTCATGGTTTCCAGGCTTTTTACCTTTTACCCCTTGGCGGTAAACCCCTCTCCTCTGGAGAAATCTAGCCAAGAGAGACCTGTGATAGATTTGCCTTAGGTGTCCGTAAGTCAGAAATCATTTGAAAGCCAGCAACAACATGTCGTCAGTTCCACACAGTCTTAAGAGTCCTGCTTGTAGGTTTGAGGATCTGCAGAGAAGTAATAATAGTGCCTTGGGGTTTCTTTGGGGCAGAAACCCCAAGGAGAATCCCAGGAGAAGGGGCTGAAACTGAGAAGAGGGACCCTTCCCATCTGACTCGCTCTTTCCTCTCCCTCTCTTCCCCAGTCCGCCAGCTGATCAAGTCCCAGCGCGTGCAAAACAAACTGGGGATCGTCTTCGAGAAGGAGAAAGACAAGACCCAGCGGAAGGACTTCATCTTTGTCAGTGCCAGGGTGAGTCCAAAGCCCCTTATTTCACAACCTCGGTCACAAGAGGCTGGTACCCACTGGCATGGCATCACCTTCCATGTTGAATGTCCAGATGTCAACTGTTCCATGCAAAAGTAGTTTCTGGACTGCAGCTCCCAGAATTCCCTAGGCATTTTGGGAGCTGTGGCCAAAAGAGAATATTTCATGAGCTCTGCACCCTCTTTGGAGAAGATCCTAAATGCCATATCTAGAAATGGCATCCATAGAAATGGATAGAAATGGCAACCAGTGAAAGGTGCATGATTGCTTTTTCTTTTCTTCCTGTTCTGTTTTCTTTTTCATTGACTTTTAGCTGAGAAAGCTTTTTAAAAATCAGACGTTGTCTTGGGGATCTGCTGGTGCCTGGATGGCTGGAGAACATGATCCACAAGCAAACATCTAAGACTGCTTGTATTCACTAGAACATGAAAACATGCTTTTATTACTTTTCATTGCGCCATCGTTAGGAAAAATGAAAGGGTGTTTTTCTCTGATTAACCATATTGCAAACTCTTGGGTTGCTATGGGTTTTTTTAAATGCAAAGGAGGCATTCTCAGGCAGATTTGATACTTAAAGCAAGAGGAAGGAGGAAAAAGAAGAGAGGGTAGTGATGGTGATGGACAATGACAATAAGCTGCTTTAAACACCCATAGAATCATAGAAATGTAGAGTTGGAAGAGACCCCAGGGGCCATCCAGTCCAACCCCCTGCCATGCAGGAACACCCTCAAAGCCCTTCCTTTGACAGATGGCCATCCAGCCTCTGCTTAAAAACCTCCAAAGAAGGAGGAGGAGACTCCACTACGCTCCATGGAGGTAGCAGCAGATTCCACTGCCGGACAGCCCTGACCGTCAGGAAGTTCTTCCTGAGGTTCAGGTGGAATCTCCTTTCCTGCAGCTTGAATCCATTGCTCCTTGTCCTGGACTCTAGAGAAGCAGAAAACAAGCCCTCTCCTTCCTCTACATGGCATCCCTTCAAATATTTAAACATGGCTCTCATGTCCCCTCTTCACCTTCTCTTCTGCAGACTAAACATGCCCAGCTCTCTAAATCTCTCCTCACAGGGCTTCACGGCTTCCAGGCCCCTCACCATTTTGGTTGCCCTCCTCTGGACTTGCTCCAGCTTGACCAGGTCCTTCTTGAATTGGGGTGCCCAGAACTGGACACAGTATTCTGTACTCTGCTGGAATCAGAGGGTTGGAAGGGCCCTCCTGGGCTGTTGAGTCTAATCCCTTCCCCCATGAAGGGACTCCAGGTAGAACATCTCCAGTAGGAAGCGGTCTTGCCTCTTTTTGAAGAAAAGGAGACTCCGACACCTCTTTAGGGAATTGGTTCCCATAGAATCCTAGAGTTGGAAGAGATGCCAAGGGCCATCTAGCCCAAACCCCTTCTGTCATGCAGGAAGACACCATGCAAGAACTCCCTTTGACAGATGGCCATTCAGCCTCTGCTTAAAAACTTGCAAAGAAGGAACAGACTCCACCACACTCCCCTTGAGACAGCAGCCTATTGCACTGTCCAACTGCTCTGACCTGCAGGAAGTTCTTCCTAATGTTTAGGTGGAATCTCTTTTCCTGGCGTTTGAAGCCATTGCTCCATGTCCTAGTCTCTGGAGCTGCAGAAAAGAGTCTGGCCCCATCCTGCACATTCCCTTCTTCAGGTATTGAAAGATGGCTGAAGTCCAATATCACCTAGAATAATAGAGTTGTTGAGTTGGAAGGGACCCCAAGGGCCATCTTATCCAACCCCTTGCCATGCAGTGATCTACAACTATAACACTTCTGAAAGATTCCACATACAGCAACAGTCATAGTCATTTGAAAGTGCTGTGCTTCCATGGTAAGAAGAATAAAATGGCTAAAAAGTAATTGGAAAATACAGGCTGAGCTTCCCTTGTCCAGAAATCTGAAAACCTCCAAACACAGAAGCTTTTTTGCTGCCAACTGCCCACTTCGGCGGCGGCGGCAGTGCTCCTGCTTGTCCGTCTCTCCAGTCCTCATCCTGTTGGGGCAAACAGAGGCCCTTTCCACACGGGGGTATTAAAACGGTGTAGCGCGACCTCTGACGGAGGTCGTCTACACCGTAAAATGAATTGGGGCGGATTACTTTAGTGTAATTCCACACCCCAATCCGTGCTAGGGCGCCCGGAAGTGACGGCGCCGCGTGCTTTTTAAAAACCACTTGCAGCCGCGTCGCAGCATCCGGTGTAGATTTGCAGATGCACGCAAGGGCGTGCCTGCAGATCTGCTGGGGGCGGGCTTTCTGGCTGGCGAGCTTCTCCGGTTGGTGGAGAGCCTCTGCCAGTCGTAAGCTGCCATTTTGGGCGCCGCGGGACGCCGACGAGTGTGGAGCATCGAAAACGCGCTGCTCCACGTGGCAACGGACTTTCTGAGTTTAAGGTAAGCTCTGTTTCAGCGTGGTTTCCCCTGTTTCTTTGCCCGCGTGTGGAAAGGGCCAGAGAGAAACTGAGGTTCTGTGAAACGATGGGAGAAGCACGGATTTGTCCTGAGCACTATGCTTGAATTCCTGCCATTTCATAGATCCTCAGTCTTTCTCCAGCCTCGCATCTCGTGCACAACACAAGTAGCACTTTGTCCCAAATATGGAAGACTTCTGGTCCCAAGCAGTTTGGAAGAAGGAGGCTCAACCTTTGATGCAACCCCTTTTGAGACTTCCAACCAGAGCTGCCCTGTTCCCAAGCCTTCCCTGCAACCGCTAGTGACTTAGAGTCTCTGAATTTTGCAACAAGGAATAGAATGTAGTTGGTTGTGGTTGGTGTGTGTGTGTGTTTCTGTGTCCATCCGTCCCCTAACTCTTTCCCTGCCTGGCTTCGTGCCGTCTCCCCCTGCCCGCCCCACCCTCTCCAGAAGCGTGAGGCCTTCTGCCAGCTCCTGCAGCTGATGAAGAATCGACATTCCAACCAGGATGAACCGGACATGATTTCCATCTTCATTGGCACGTGGAACATGGGTGAGTGGCGTCATTAATCGGGAAGGAATGAACCCCTTCTGGGATGATTTGTGCATGAAAGTTGCTGTTCTGTAGGGAGGTTAGGTCTGTTTCTTGTGAAGGAGATGTGGAGGAGATCATAGAATCTAGAATCCTAAAGATTTGGAGGTACCTCGAGGGCCAAATCCAATGCAGCCACCTTCCGTCCATCAGGAAGACGACACCATCAAAGCACTCCCTTGGACAGAGGGCCACACAGGGTCTGCTTAAAAACCTCCAAAGAAGGAGGAGAGTCCACCACGCTCCATGGAGGCAGCAGCAGATTCCACTGCTGGACAGAATAATAGAACAATAGAGTTGGAAGAGACCCCCAGGGGCCATCCAGTCCAACCCCCTGCTATGCAGGAATACCCATCAAAGCGTTCCCAACAGATGCCCATCCAGCCTCTGCTTAAAAACCTCCAAAGAAGGAGGAGAGTCCACCACGCTCCATGGAGGCAGCAGCAGATTCCACTGCTGGACAGAATAATAGAACAATAGAGTTGGAAGAGACCCCCAGGGGCCATCCAGTCCAACCCCCTGCTATGCAGGAATACCCATCAAAACGTTCCCAACAGATGCCCATCCAGCCTCTGCTTAAAAACCTCCAAAGAAGGAGGAGAGTCCACTACGCTCCATGGAGGCAGCAGCAGATTCCACTGCTGGACAGGATAATAGAACAATAGAGTTGGAAGAGACCCACAGGGGCCATCCAGTCCAACCCCCTGCCATGCAGGAACACCCATCAAAGCCTTCCGAACAGATGGCCATCCAGCCTCTGCTTAAAAACCTCCAAAGAAGGAGATGCCACCACACTCCATGGAGGCAGCAGATTCCACTGCTGGACACTCCACTCCACGCGGGCCAAGATCCTACATTGCTGCAGCATAGCACAAATACCCACCAGCTGATTTACATTATGGAAGCCCTGTACTGAATACCAGCATAACACAAAGTATGTGGGTCAAAGAGTTGAGTTGAAGGGTGCCTAGAATCCTAGGGTTGGAAGAGACCCCCACAGGCCATCCAGTCCAACCCCCTTCTGCCAGGCAGGAAGACACAATCCCAGCTCTCCCTTTGACAGATGGCTGTCCAGCCTCTGGTTAAAAACCTCCAAAGAAGGAGGAGACTCCACCACACTTCCAGATAGCAACATACTCCACTATCAAACTGCTATTACTCTCAAGTTCTTCCTCATGTTTAGATGGAATCTCTTTTCCTGTTTTCTGAAGACTTTTCTCCACAGTGTCCTAGTCTCGGGGGCAGCAGGAAACAGGCTTGCTCCATCCTCCATATGACATCCCTTCAGATATTTAAACATGGCTATCATGTCCCCTCTTAGCCTTCTTTGCTCCCTGAGCTGCTCCTCAAAGGGGTTCGTGGTTTCTGGGCCTGAGTTGTACTTAAGCACACATCTACTTTGCTCAATGACATAGACAAAAGAATTGCAGTGATCACATCTGAGCAACAACTCCGTCTTTCCCAGTCTTTACTGAAAAGGTGCCTATTTGTGCATCACTAAATCCATACCCATATGTAGTTCTAGTGTGAAAGCCCATCTCCCATGGAACTCCGTGACACTGAAGTGATGCTGGGATGGAAGTGACAGGGGTGCCTTTTTGGGAGCAAGAACAAACCACTTCCTTCCCTGATTGTTTGGCTGATTGTTTGGTTGATTCCCTCTGACCCCCGCCTCCGTTTTCCCTGCAGGCAGTGTGCCTCCACCCAAGAACATCTCCTCCTGGCTGGCCTCCAAGGGCCTGGGGAAGACGCTGGATGAAATGACGGTCACCATTCCCCACGACATCTACGTTTTTGGCACGCAGGAGAACTCCATGGGGGACAAGGAGTGGGTGGACTTCATGCGCGTGGTGCTCAAGGAGTTCACCGAGATCGAGTACCGGCCGGTGGGTGTGCAGGGTGCTGCTATGGGGTGGAGTGTTGGGGTCAGAATCCTGCCTTTAATTATTATTATTTATTTGTATCCCGCCTCTCCATATGGATCGAGGCGGTGGACAACTTACAAACAGCATGTATTCCGAAACATTTCTATACATGCCCCCAGCCAACAAGCTGGGTACTCATTTTACCGACCTGCGAAAGGATGGAAGGCTGAGTCAACCTTGGAGCCCGGCAGGATCGAACTCACAACCTTGTGGTTTGTGACTTGCAGTACTGGCATTTAACCACTGTACCACCAGGGCTCCCTAGAGACCAGCTTCTCCATTATCCCCAGTGCTTAGAAATGCCTTTGGACTATTACTCCCAAAATCCCCCAGCCAGCACAGCCACCAGTGCAACATAACCATGGTGGTTAGTAGCATCTTTGTTTCAAGGTGGTCCAGTGAATCCACTTTGTATTTTAGTCTGAGCGTTGGTACAGGTTGGGCCTCCTGTATCTGAAATGCTTGGGACCAGGAGTTTTGGATAGTTTCAGATTTTGGACTACAGTGCAATTTTGGAATAACCTCATGTCTTGTCCATTCACTACTGCAGAAGTTTAGTCTGCAGAAGAGAAGGTTGAGAGGGGACGTGATAGCCATGTTTAAATAGTTGAAGGGAAGCCATGTAGAGGAAGGAGAGGGCTTGTTTTCTGCCGCTCCAGAGACCAGGACAAGGAGCAATGGAGTCAAGCTGCAGGAAAGGAGATTCCACCTGAATCTCAGGAAGAACTTTCTGACAGTCAGGGCCGTCCGGCAGTGGAATCTGCTGCCTCCATGGAGTGTGGTGGAGTCTCCTTCTTTGGGGTTTTTTAAGCAGAGGCTGGATGGCCATCTGTCAGGAGTGCTTTGAGGGTGTTCCTGCATGGCAGAAGGGGGCTGGACTGGATGGCCCCTGGGGTCTCTCCCAACTCTACATTTCTGTGATTTCTCTGATACTTGTGTACAGAAGCAAGGCTGGAGAGAGGCAGAAGATCGTGAAATGGCTGGAATCCAAGCACAGGGCTTGGTGCGAATTAACGCTTCCCACCCTTGCACCAGAATCCTTCCCCTTCCCAATTCACCCCTCCCTATTTTATGCCTGATTCCATTACCTCACTAACTCCATGCAAAGGAAACTTGTCTGTTAGAAACAGAGTGTGGAAACCTATCATTTTTTACAACTATAGTCCCAGAATCCATAATAGCAGGCTCGTGCACGGTGAAGATTCTGCAGGGTTCAGTCCAAATGAGCAAGTTTTTAAAGTAACGCATAAGCCTATGAATCTATTATGTTCTTAAGATATTGAGATCCCCAGCTGTATCCTAAGATCTGAGAACAAAGTGCAATAAAGAGAATCGGAGATAATATCTCATTTAAGATAGCCTCTGTTTTCAGGATACAAAGACGATTGTCCGGGATTCTCTTTCCAGATTGCCATGCAGTCCCTGTGGAACATTAAAATTGCTGTCCTGGTGAAACCGGAGCACGAAAACCGCATCAGCCACGTCAGCACCTCCAGCGTGAAGACTGGGATCGCCAATACTCTGGGTAAGACAAAGGTGGGGAAACACAACCCCTGACTGACCCCCGTTTTCTGGCATGAAAGAGTGAATTTCTTCTCCACGAAACCTCCAGGAAAAGTGATTCACCTTTTAATTAGGATTCAACATTTTAAGAAACACACACACAGAGTCGTCCTTCCACATTTGCAGGTTTGGGGCCGGAGCCCCTGAGAAAGTGGAAAAAATGTTAATATCTGTATGCCCCCCCAAGTGTATTTCACCTACACACAGACAAAAGGAAAGGGACGTGGATTCAACCCACTGTGGATTCAAATGTACAGTATGCAGTACATTTGAATCCTTGCAGCATGCCAGCTGCCCGTTTCTGCCTTTGAGGAGGTGGGGTTCCTTTGCAAGGCAGAAGAGGGTAACTGGCAGGCCTTGCTACCCTTTGAATAGGAACTTATGAGCCTCATCTCACATTCACAGTCTCTTGCTGTCTCTCTCAGTGTCACAAGGCTTGCGGAGAGACTGCGAACATGAGGCGATGCTAATAAATCCCTATAGAAAATGGTGTAGGGCTAGAGTCAAATCCACGAAAGTTAAACATGCAAATGCAGAAAGACGACTGGACTCAATTTCAAACTTGCATCCTTATTTGGTTGTTTTGTTTGTGTGTGTACATATGTGTGCATGTTTTAGGCACAGTCCTCCAGTCGGAGGCTGAGGGATGCTCAATGCTCTCTGTGTTGGGTTGATTTTGAGGCGATGCAGGGGAGTGGAAGAGCAGCCTTAAGCCAGATGAAAAGGATTTCTGGGGTGATGGGGAAGGAACTTTACCCATCACTTACCTTTACATGTTGTCTCTTGTCATCACATACTGTTTGTCATCATTTACCATCATTGTCTAGTCAATTTTAACTGGAAATGCTCCCAGCAATCCCACCTAGGACTTTCTGCATGCAAAGTCTGGGCTTCTAGTGCCAAGTTACAGCATTAGCCTGATAACATCCCCTGGGTACCTCTGGTAAGGATCTGAGGTGGTTCTGCCCATAGAGAGAGGAGGAGAAAAGCCAGTCTGGAGACCAGCAGGTCAGGCTCAGTGTCTGTGGCCACTAACAATAGCTTGGGGCCAGCATGACTTGTCAGCGGCTGCTCCCTGGCTTTGGGCGTCCCTCCCAGGGGAGGCTAAGACGGCTCCCTCCGTGCCCTCCTTCCATCAGCAGATGAAGGCCTTTCTGTTCCCGGTAGGCTTTTAAGCAATTGATTGCAAGGGCTCTTAATGGCATGTCCTCCTCGGGTGATTCTTATCTTCTGTCTTTTAATGGATTTAAGTAGCTCTGATTCTACAGACGGTCTTAACGAAATGCAGTTAGACTGTAACAGCAGAACTGTTAAAAAGAATAGCTTTCTATGTTGTGTTGCACAGTTGTTTCTTTTGTACAAATATTTTTTTTTTAACTGTACCCCTTTTTAAATGCTTGGGTCCTGCACAGGAAGGAAGATGGGGATCTAAAGTAATTAAACAAACAAAGGCCTTTGTACATGCTTTTAACTGTTTTGGCTTTAGAATCATAGAGCTGGAAGAAACTCCAAGGGTTTTAGGTCCGGGAGAGACCTTTTTTGCAACGGGAAGTGACCTCATCTCACCTCTTGTTGTTAAAAAAGGCCTTTTCTGGGTGTGATGGCCCAAGGTGGCCCCAAAACATGATAAAAATGTCCCCACGCTTTCTAGAAGGGGTTTGGCAGCATTTGAGGGGCAATTTTTATTTTTTATTTTTTTGTGTGCAGTTCTCCAAGGTCTCCTTAGAGGCCAAATGTGGCCCCCTGGCCTTCCTCCAGTTGCCCACCCCTGCTGTAGGGTTTGTGGAGAAGCCCCCCCCTTGTTATCAGGGGCACTCATGGTATCCCCCCCCAATTGTCTCTCTCTTGCTCCTCAGGAAACAAAGGGGCGGTGGGTGTCTCCTTCATGTTCAACGGCACCTCCTTTGGGTTTGTCAACTGCCACCTCACGTCGGGCAATGAGAAGACGGCCAGGTGAGCCCCGTCCACAAGGTGTAAACCAGAGAGAGTCAGAGTTCATCTCCCATCCCATGCTTATCAGCCAGCAAGGGAAGGAAAGCAAGAGCGCTTGCCCAAGAGAGGAGGCAGTGGGGAGTGTCCGGTGCTAACAATTAGACAGAAACACTGAGCCAAGCGGAAGCCCAAGATCAATCCAAAAGTTCAGAACGCCAAAGGTCAGTCCAAAAGGGTCAAGAGAGCCGGGACACAAGGGTCGTGGGAGTTTGAGTAGCGCTTTGCTATGAGCAAACGGCAAGCCATGCCAACGGACTTATATAGCTGATGAAAACAGGTATTTCTCATTATTGTTCTGTTTTCTCAAGTCTCGCCAAAACGGCTTCCCTCTGAGCTGCTCTTTTTTGTCTCTTCCATAATTGGGAGCAGGGGGGCAAAGGTGGATCTAATTCCCCTAAACCAGCGGTTCTCAACCTGTGGGTCGCAACCCCTTTGGGGGTGCGAACGACCCTTTCACAGGGGTCGCCTAAGACCATCGGAAAAACGTATTTCCGATGGTCTTAGGCTCCATTCCCTCCTCGGTGGTGGTGCGCAAGCGCAAGCCACGCGCTCACGTCCTCCTGCCCCCCCGTCCAGAAGGGACTGAAATCGCTCCCCTTCTCCGCTACTGGGAGAACCTCCCGTCTGACGGGGCCAGCTTGGGGGGGCGGGTCAGCACGGGGGGCTGCCCCTTCCTCGCCACGGCCCCTGCCCCACTCGCCACAGAGGGGGGCACTGCAGAAGGGCTGGGGGGCGCAAAGCGGCACTTTTCCGGGGGGGCGAGCTGCCCGGGCAAAAGACAAAGGCACTGGGATTCCTCCCTCCCCCAGGGCCCGGGTCGACACTCTGGAAACTTTTCCCACACTGCCCCCCCAGCGGAAACGAGAGCAAACAGAAGCAGAGGCCCCGGGGGGTTCGGAGTTTTTTCCCGGGGAGAAACGGCTCCTCATTCCCTCCCTGCCCCTCCCTCCGTTCCTGGCTGGCGAGGCGGCCTTTGCCGGCGGGGGGAGGATTGTAAATAATAAATAAATAATTTTATGGTTGGGGGTCACCACAACACGAGGAACTGTATTAAAGGGTCGCGGCATTGGAAAGGTTGAGAACCACTGCCCTAAATCATTGCTGACCCCTTCTCCGCTGGCACTGGCTGCAACAACTCCATCTCAGCTTCTCTTCCAGCTGATGGGGGTGTTGGCAAGATACTTTGCTCTGGCTCTGTTTCTGGCGCAATCAGTTGCTCATCAAGCTCTGGGGCTGTCATCTATCATCACAGAGAGAATGTTCTCTGGCACAGCCAGGGTTGCCTTTTGGTCATTCCAAGTTTTCAGAGTATCGCCAGGGACCTCGGGATGAGCATTAGGCATTGAGTGCCAACCACAATGGCTCCCCTCCTTGGGAAGACAGGATAAAGAACATCTAGTCTAGCCTGCTTGGTGCTAGCCAGAAGGAAATGCGGAGGGTGAGCCTTGATGGCTCAACAACGGAGAGGGAAGGAGAAAGTGAAGTAAACACATAGACTCCCAGGGAGAATTGTCACAAGCTGCAGCAGCAAACCAGCTAATCCTTGCAAACTGTATCAGGCTGTTGCGTTAATAGCTGAGCTGGAGATTGGCACCCAGCCCTTTCTTCTTGCCTGTAACTGAGCCCAGAAGAACTGGAGAATTTGCATCCTTGTCTCCCACCTGGAAATGGCTCAGGAAAAAAAAAACCTGGAGCAAGAAAAAAAGGGTTTACCTGCTGCATATGCCTCTAGCATGACAGATGTGGGACTCCTCCTTAGGGATGGGACACCCACCTTCGGCATGGAGCAAAGACCCCTTCCCCAAATGAGTATGACCCTCATTGCAAGATCATGAGACTCCTGACTGAGTCCAATGGGCCCCCAGGTCCCATCTGCTCTCAGCTGGATTCAGGCTTCTGGATCTATGCTAGACCCACCCAAAGTTGTGATGCAAAGTAATGGTTCTTACAACGGTTCACATCTGCTGCTGCTGTGGAGGAGGCTCTGGGCAGACCTGGCTTGAAGGGGGCTGTGAAAGGAGAGGGGCTGCAGGTGAACAGGATTTAACCAAAAGGGAAGCATCCCTCTGAGAGTTCAGGCAGGGTTTTGAAGTTGATTGAGACCATGTTTTGGATCTGAAAATTGGGGTGGATTTGACAGACAGAGTTGGATTGAGCAGGAACTGGAGAGCCAGTCAGAAGGGAGAACTGCCTATGCATTTGGGGAGCCTAAAAGAACAGAACATTGGAGGTTAAAATATTGGTGTAATGTGTTTAATAAGCCTATTCTTCTTGCTGTTTTAACTGCCTCTGGCTTTCTCTATCAGGCCCCCATTCGACTCAGGCCGTGCACACCAACACAGAACCCACAAAAGAACAGGTCCACATTTCAGGGGTCACCCTGAGGCCCAGAGACCCAATACAAGGAGGGGTTAAGTGAGGGAACAAGGGCACAGTGAGTGGCAGGATTCCTGGGGTTGGAACCAGGGGAGCAGCCTGGCAAAGGGATCTGTCTCATCTCTTTGGCTTGGCTGGTTTCCATGCACCGTCCTCATTCCTCTCTGTTTTCCTCTTCTAGGAGGAACCAGAACTACTTGGACATCTTGCGCCTCCTCTCTCTGGGTGACAAGCAGCTGAGTTCCTTCGACATCTCGCTCCGCTTCACTCATCTCTTCTGGTTTGGGGACCTGAATTATCGTCTGGACATGGACATTCAAGTGAGGAAGGGGTCTGGGAATGGGCTGTGGTCTTTCTGTGTGGAGGCTTAGCAGTGTGGCCTGTGGGGGGGAAAACCAGATGAGGCAGTAGCTTCTGAGCATGTGCAAAGTGTAGTGAGGTTGCAGTGGTTAAATGCCGGTACTGCAGCCACAACGTTGTGAGTTCGATCCTGCAGGGTGTTACCATGTGTTTTGGGGGGGTCCCGGGAGGGGCATCCAGATTGCCAAATAAAATACCAAATTGAGGGAAAATTAGCTGGAGCACTCTTTTGGCTAGTGAGAGGCAGGGTAACTTTGCAAGGATCTTGAAACCCAATGTCTACAGCTTCAGGTCAGGGAACAGGCACGCAGGTTTTAAAGTAACCAAAATAACAGTTTTATTGAAGAACGACAGAAAATAAATAACACACACACACACTAACTAACTGCAAAGCAGAATTGGAGAGCTTGAGGGTAGGCAATACGACACCTGGTCTCGTTGTCCTGGAGGATGAGAGAGATGGGGGTTCCGAAGGAGGGAGCTCAGCGTGGTTGGCTGAGGGGAGTTCCTTAGACAACCGGCAGCAAGGCAAGATGGAAGTCCAGGGTGATCCAAGGTAGTCCGAAGACCGTTTGAAAATGAGGGTTTTTTATAGGACAGTCTGTGCCTCTTGGCTATGGCAAACCAGGTGAGAACAAAAGGAATTTTGGCGCTGGACAAAGGCTTTGGAAAGGTCCAATTTAACATGATGAGCTTAACGCTTGATGACAATAGTTTAAATGTCTTGTTTACCGGACTGGCTCTGCTGAGAGCTGCGCAGCTATTGCGGAGTTTGCACGTGGAAGCTCCCTGAAGCTGGGAGCAAAGCTTAGGTTGCTGGCCTCAAAAGAGCCTGGAATGTGAAAGCAGTTAGCGGCCGCACTCGTGTCCATGCTTGTCCGAAGAACTCGCAAACACTTGGAGTGAGGTGGCTGAAAGCAGGTCCAGCTCAGGCCAAATTAGATGATATCAAAGTGATATCTGGGGGCCCTCACCCGGGGAGCCATACCGGAGATTACAAGGGCTCCAGGTTGACTCAGCCTCCCATCCTTCTGCAGTTGGTAAAATGAGGACCCAGCTTGTTGGAGGCAATTCGCTAACACACATTCTAAACTGCTTAGGGAGTGCTTTGCACTGATAAGCGGTATAGAAATGCAACTGCTATTGCTATCATTTACAGTTGGCCCTCCCCGTCCACAGGTTTAACATTCGTGGATTTGATTATTTGTGAGTTATTTGCCACTGCCTCCACTGCTGTCCCATGCCATTTTTAATAGAGACTTAGAAATCTCACCGTGCCAAATTCCAGTGTGGACTTCACCCAGAGAGGCATATAAAATTGCTTCAACAAAACAAGGAAATTTATTCACATATCAAGAGTTGCTGAAATGGGAAGGAGATAAACCAAGAATGTGCACAGCAGAAGCATTAAAAGCACTAGGACAGTGGTTCTCAACCTTCCTAATGCCGCGACCCTTTAATACAGTTCCTCATGTTGTGGTGACCCCAACCATAAAATTATTTATTTATTATTTCCAGTGCCTCCCCCCTGCTGGCAAAGGCCGCCTCGCTGGCCAGGAACGGGGGGGGGGGCGGGCAGGGAGGAAGAGGAGCCGCGTGTCTCCCCTGGGAAAAAACTCTGAGAACCCCCCTGGGCTCTGCTTCTGCTTCATTCTCGGTTCTGCTGGGGGGGCAGTGTGGGAAAAGTTTCCAGAGTGTCGACCCTGGCTGGGGGGGGGAGGAATCCCAGCGCCTTTGTCTTTTGCACCGGGCGCAGCTCGCCCCCTGGAAAAGGGCCGCCTTCCGGGCCCCCAGCCCTTCTGCAGCGCCCCCCTCTGTGGCGAGTGGGGCAGGGGCCGTGACGAGGATGGGGTCTTCCCCCCGTGCTGCCGCTGCCCACCCCAAACTGGCCCGTCAGATGAGAGGTTATCCCGGTAGCGGAGAAGGGGAGCGATTTCAGTCCCTTCTGGACAGGGGGCAGGAGGACGCGAGTGCGTGGCTTGCGCTTGCGCACCACCACCGAGGAGGGAATGGAGCCTAAGACCATTGGAAATAAGTATTTTCTGATGGTCTTAGACGACCCCTGTGAAAGGGTCGTTCGACCCCCCAAAGGGGTCGCAACCCACAGGTTGAGAACCGCTGCACTAGGGTATGAGTTAAATTGGTTCCCACGGAGACAACTCAAAGAGAGATTTAAAATGGATAAAAAATTATATGGATTTGAGAGAAAAGAAAATGAGTTAGATCTATTGATGACGGGTGATCAGAGAAGGAATCTCTAAACTTTATAAATTATTGTTGAAAAGTGAAATGGAATCAGAAGTTGTTAAAGATACGATGGTTAGGTGGGCACAGAACATTGGACACTCAGTTGAATTAGAAACTTGGGAGAGAGCATGGAAAACTGATATAAAATTCACACCAAATCTAAATCTAAGAGAGAATTTTTATAAAATGTTGCACAGATGGTACATGACCTCAGAAACACTACAAAAAAAATAACTAAAAATGGAAATGCAAGATGTTGGAAATGTGATAAAAGCGTGGGGTCTTTTTTTCACGTGTGGTGGACCTGTAGGATAGCAAAAAATTTTGGAAGGAGATGCATGATGAAATCCAAAGAATGTGTAATTTCAATTTTGAAATGAAATTGGAGTTTTATTTGTTAAACATGTTAGGGCAACAGAGAGAAATAAGATGTCATCAGAAGATATTATTATATTTAATAACTGCCGGAAGGCTGACATATGCGCAATATTGGAAAGAAAGGAAATATATCGATATTGAAGAATGGAAAGTTAAAAGTCCTTGATATGGTAGAGACAGAAAAAATAACATTTTCTTTGAAAAATAAACCTATCCAGAATTTTGAAAGGGGATGGAGAGTAGTTTCGGATTGAATAAAGATATAAAGGTATAAGAAATGAAAAAGGAACAATATAATTGCTTTCCTCTCTGTTAAGCAGAAACTATGCATGTATGTATTTCTGTAATGAAAACAAGCAGATTCAAAGCTTGGAAGTGGGAAGGGAGGGCTTTTATTTTTAAAATTTTCAATTAAAATATTTTTTAAAAAAGAAATCTCACCTTGCCTTTGCAGTCTCTCTGCAAGACTTCTAAGTTCCTATTATTCAACAGAGAGAAGTGTAAGGTCCTACACTTAGGTAGAAAAAATGGAATACAGAAATATAGGATGGGGGACACGTGGCTGGATAGCAGGCGTGTGAAAGGGATCTAGGTGTCTTCATAGACCACAAGCTGAACATGAGTCAGCAGTGTGATGCGGCAGCCAAGAAAGCCAATGCAATTCTCGGCTGCATCAATAGGAGTCTGGTGTCTAGATCGAGGGAGGTACTGGTACCGCTCTACTCTGCTTTGCTTAGACCCCATCTTGAATCCTGTGTCCAGTTCTGGGCACCCCAATTCAAGAAGGATGTTGACAAGCTGGAGCAAGTCCAGAGGAGGGCGGCCAAAATGGTGAGGGGCCTGGAAGCCATGAAGCCCTATGGGGATAGACTTAGAGAGCTGGGTATATTTAGTCTGCAGAAGAGAAGGTTAAGAGGGGACAGGGAGAGCCATGTTTAAATATTTGAAGGGATGCCATGTAGAGGACGGAGAGGGCTTGTTTTCTGCTGCCCCCAGAGACCAGGACAAGGAGCAATGGATCCAAGCTGCAGGAAAGGAGATTCCGCCTGAACCTCAGGAAGAACTTCCTGACGGTCAGGGCTGTCCGGCAGTGGAATCTGCTGCCTCAATGGAGTGTAGTGGAGTCTCCTTCCTTGGAGGTTTTTAAGCAGAGGCTGGGTGGCCATCTGTCCAAGGGAGGGCTTTGAGGGTGTTCCTGCATGGCAGGGGTTGGACTGGATGGCCCTGGGGTCTCTTCCAACTCTACATTTCTAGGATTCTAGGATTCTATGATTAAAAATTGTCTCGAAGGCAGAACCGGGCAGCTGGTGTTCTCCCCACTGCAGATTCAAATAACTGCATATTAAACCTTTGAATACATGGTGGGTTGAAAATCATGCTATACTTTTTGTAGGTGTTGAATATGGTTTGGCAGACTAGAGATATTTGCAGTTTTCCCACTTTTGGCGGGGATCTTGCACCCCTAGCCCCTATGAATGTGATGGGAGAACCATGTTACATTTATTTGTTAAAATGGTTTTATCCTGCCGCCTGTCGTGGGAATCTCAGGGTAAAATCAAATTCAACCATTTAAGATTTCATTGAATTAAAAGGAGGACAGACAGAGTATTAAAAGAGTGGCTACCAATTAAGAATTTTTTTAAACAGATATGCTGTGATACTATACTAGAATGAAAGTGTATTATATTATATAGAGAAAGAAGAGATTTAGAAAAATAAGAAAAAAGTAACAATAAGATTAACAATAGGTTAAGAATTTTACAGCAGGATGGAGTGGAAATCTTGGGTATTACAGGGTTTGGGGTCAATAATACAGAGAATAACTGTAATTAGGGACAGAGAGGAAGTCCTAAATTTATATTTTTGTAATCTATATTTCTTTTCTCCACCTCTTCTTTTCTTTTACTGTTTTCTTTTTCGTACTCTTCTTGCCTTTTGTTTTTTCTCTTTTCCTTTGCATTTGTTTTTTTCTTTATTTGAAATGTCGTTTTTCTTATATGTTATGTGTACATTTAGCTTTACTATATTCTATCACGATATGTTATAAATAATTTAAAAATAAAAAAAAAGATGTCATTGAGCTCATTTCAAAAAGGAAATTGTACCACTTAAAACTCAGGACTTTAATTGCTCTTTTCTCTGTAAAATGGAAGTTATGTTTGCATGTAATAGAAATAAGCATTTGCAGCTGCACAATTTAAGCCTGGAAGTGTGTGTGTGTAGGGGTGTTATTTTTAGACTAAATTTTAATAAAAACTGTTTTAAAAAAAGCAAAAACTCAGGACTTGATTGTGCCCTGGAATTTGGGATAAATCAAATAAGCAGATTTGAGATTGCACCTATGGAGAGGGTGGGGGTCCTTCCCCCACTCATTTTTGTGCGCTTGCTGTCAGGCCACACCGTTGCATTTTTGCATGTTGGAGATAACAAAGCGTCTCATCCTTTTCCTTCAGGAAATTCTCAACTACATCAACCGGAAGGAGTTTGAGCCCCTCCTCAAAGTGGATCAGCTCAACCTGGAGAAGGAGAAACACAAGATCTTCCTGCGATTCAGTAAGGACAGCCCCAGCGCAGCAAAAACACTCAGTCCCTTCATCCCACCCTCTTGCTTTTCAGGGGTTATTCTCTCTTGTTGTGCTCCCCACCTGTGTTTTCGTGAGAGCCAGTGTGGTATAGGGGGCTGAGCGATGGTGGACTAAGACTCGGAGAGATCAGGGTTTGCATTGTTGCTCAACCATGAATCATAGAATCATAGAGTTGGAAGAGACCCCAGGGGTCATCCAGTCCAACCCCCGGGTATGCAGGAACACCCATCAAAGCATTCCCAACAGATGGCCATCCAGCCTCTGCTTAAAAACCTCCAAAGAAGGAGGAGACTCCACCACACTCCATGGAGGCAGCAGCAGATTCCACTGCCGGACAGCCCTGACCCTCAGGAAGTTCTTCCTGAGGTTCAAGTGGAATCTCCTTTCCTGCAGCTTGAATCCATTGCTCCTTGTCCTGGTCTCTGGAGCGGCAGAAAACAAGCCCTCTCCCTCCTCTACGTGGCATCCCTTCAAATATTTAAACATGGCTATCATGTCCCCTCTTAACCTTTATTCTGCAGACTAAACATCCCCAGCTCTCTATCCTCATAGGGCTTCATGGCTTCCAGGCCTCTCACCATTTTGGTCGCCCTCCTCTGGACTTGCTCCAGCTTGTCAATATCCTTCTTGAATTGGGGTGCCCAGAACTGGACACAGTATTCAAGATGAGGTCTAACCAAAGCAGAGTAGAGTGTGGTACCAGTACCTCCCTCGATCTAGACACATGGAACCCCAGTAGACCTTGTGTGAGGAAGGCAATGGTGGCCAACCACCTCTGAATGAATCCTGCCCAGAAATCCCTACAAGCAGGTCACTATGATTTAAAAGTCACGTAACGATGACTTGCTCCTTTAAGGCCAAATCTTGCAATAGGTGAAAAAATGTCTTCTCACCATCAGAGAGGGTGGAGGCACCCTTCCCTCAGGACTCAGCCTGTCGGGTAGCCCTCCATATTTCAGTTATGGGACATGTAGTAGGAGCTAATTAGCAGCTTGCTCGTAACAAGGTATGAGAACCAGAGACTGTTAGGTAAAAAAAGCTAGGAATGCAGTGATAAGTGCTGCCAGGCTGAAACCAGAACTCCAAGGTCTCTTGCGGGCGGGATGAGAAACTCTTTGCTTTTAATGTTTTGGATTTTGCTAATTGCCTCCAGTTCGCTCACTGAAGTCCTGTACTATGCATCACACTCCTAATAAATAGTGTATTTGCACTGTTACATTTGTGTGTGTGAATTCGGTTCCTGACACAGCCTGTTTCTTGTTTCCCTCCCACCCTCTTTTTTTTTCTAGGCGAGGAAGAGATCACCTTCCCCCCACGTACCGCTACGAGAGGGGCTCTCGTGACACCTACGTGTGGCATAAGCAGAAGCCCACTGGGGTAAGGGGCTTGGAAGCCATGCAGAGTGGCTTGGGGAGGGGGCCTTGGGGAAGGGGACAGGTTGCACAGGGTTGAGCGGGGACGTGTCCTTGGTTATGCTCTCAGGGGGCAGCAGACACGAACAGCATGCCGTTTATGTCCTTGGTGGTATCTCCCAGGCTTTGGAGCTCCCTTGCTGGAGGGGTTGGAATCTCTCTCTTTGATGCCAGGTGATGACTTTGTTATGCTGACCAGCCTTTGGAAAAGGGAAGGGCCTTCTTGGTGGCTGCCCCCAGGCTTTGGAACTTCCTTCCGAGGTGGCCCCTTCCTTCATCTCCTTCCTCCAGCAAGTTAAAACATTTCTATGCTGTCAGGCTTTTAGAAACTGACTGGGAGGGGCTTTAAATGTTGTGTGGTGTTGCTTTTATAGCTTGTATATAGTTTTTTTTAAATGAATGTAAATGCCTTAACTTTTAAGTGATTGGTTGTCTTTTAAATAACTTTCATATCTGTGCTTTTGTTGAAGTTTTTGCATAGTTTGTATTTTTTAAAAAATATGCTGTTAGCTGGCTTGTGTCTCATTGGCCCTTTTCGCACCTTACCTTCGTCGCGGCAGTGGGGAGCGGCGCTCACGCGAGCAACCGCTCGCACGAGCCGCTCACACCAGCCCTTCTGCCTCCCGCATCGGCTTTCTGGTAGCGCGACCGTTGCGCTAGCGCCCCGCCCCTTCCTTCCGCGGCACAGTCTGGGAGTGTAGGCTCCGCTGGGGGAAGGAAGCGCGACCGCCCGGCTCGCCGAAGCACCGCACGCAGGTAAATGCGTGAGGGCGCCACGAGCATTGTGCAAGCGCACAGTATTTTCGGCTTACAGTCGAAAATAAAAAAGCGTGCGCGCCCCGCTTTAGCCTCGTGAGCTTCGCGCGAGTGGGAGTGCGTCGTACGGAGCGACACTCCCATTCACGCGACGCTTAAAGGGCACTCACGCAAAAAAAATGCATGCGAAAAGGGCCATTATTGGGAGAAAGGTGGGATATGGATGAATGAAATAATAATTTATGGGGAAAGGACTTTAATATTGAGCTGTTTTCCTATGATATGTTGCTTTTCCATGAATGTGTTTTTAGACTGATTTTAAATCTGTTGGTTGCTTGGTTATATGAATACTTCTGTGTGTTTTTATAGATGAGAGTGTTCATATGCATCTCTTTTAAACTTTTTAAGCCCCCTTGAATCCCAGGATGGGGCAGGGGAGCAGGAGAAGAAAGAAAGAAAGAAAGAAGAGAGAAAGAAAGAAAGAAAGAAAGAAAGAAAGAAAGAAAGAAAGAAAGAAAGAAAGAAAGAAAGATAATAAAGGGGATGGATGGATGGATGGATAGATAGATAGATAGATAGATAGATAGATAGATAATAAAGGGGATGGATAGATGGATAGATGGATGGATAGATAGATAGATAGATAGATAGATAGATAGATAGATAGATAGATAGATAGATAATAAAGGGGATGGATAGATGGATGGATGGATAGATAGATGGATAGATAATAATGGATAGATGGATAGATAGATAGATAGACAGAGATAGATAGATAGATAGATAGATAGATAGATAGGCAGGCAGGCAGGCAGGCAGGCAGATAATAGTTAATATAAGCAAGAAAAAACCCATATTAGTGGGAGGGTGGTGGGTCTGTTTTGGATTCTAGTCCAGACGTTAAAGGAACAGTGCTAGGGACTGAACTCTGTCCACCCAATAGATCCAGCTCCTTGGATGACTCCTTTAAAGTTCAGACTTAACGCCTGGAGTGGATTCATGCACCCTACTGATGTGAGACCCAGTAGTCACCCCTGATTATGGGGTGTGATGTTTTCTGGGGCCTTGATAACCACCCCCAAGCCTTGTGGGCCCCCTTGTGTTGCCTTGGAGGCACTCAGCTGAGCCTGGGGAATCTCAGAATCCTATAGTTGGAGGAGACCCCAAAGACCATCCAGTCCAACCCACTCTGCCTTATGGGAAGACACAGTCCAAGCTCTCCCTTGGACAGATGGCCACCTAGCCTCCCTTTAAATACACCTTCCAAAGAAGGAGACTCCACTACACTTCCAGGCAGCTGCGGATTCAACTGCGGAACAACCCTTACTGTCAGGAAATTCTTCCTAAAGTGTAATTGGGATCTCTTTTCCTGAGGTTTGAAGCCGTGGGGTCTGGTTGGTCCCTGACTTTTTAAGAAGGAATACCATCAGTGGGTGTCACTTTCTGGGTTGCCCAGGATTGGGGCCATTGCACCTATCAGCTGAATTTGGTGGGTGGGCAACAACGATACACCGGGAAGCAGAGGAGCGGTGGGCAGCTGAGAGAGTATCGGTAGAAGCCTGAGACCCTCTCCTCATTGAGACCTAGTCACCTGCAAAGGTCTTCCTTAAATTCTGGGTTCAGCCATATGTGGGGGCTGGAAGATGGCAGTAATTATTGCAAGCAATTATAATGGCGGAGGGCTCCTGAGCCAGACCGTAACCCCTTCCCTCTTGCTCTCTGTACTCCCAGGTGAGGACAAACGTCCCCTCGTGGTGCGATCGGATCCTCTGGAAGTCCTACCCGGAGACGCACATCAACAGTAACTCCTACGGTGAGTTTTGGGCAATAGGGGACAATGATGGTGCGACCTCTTTTCCTCCTCCAATGACCCACCCCGGAAATTCGGTGGGGCTGGAAAATAGAAAGATTTGGGCCAGCAGAAGGGGGCATGTTAAATCCCACTGCAACCTCAGAGACCAGGATCCCTACTTTTATCTGACATGTGGGGTCTCCTGTAGTATCCTAGACTTATCCCATGGGCCAAAGCCCCCCAGTGCTGGAAATCTAGGGAACTGGAGAATGTGGGGAGCATTAAACTAACAAAAAGGTGGATACGATAATAAGTAACATTAGGAAAAATATGCAGAGTAACCAAAGAGAATTAAATATGACCAATAACCAACCATATTATAAAAGACAGAGTAATAAAAATGCAAAACATGATAATCCCAAGCACTACAAATGTATATATGCAAAGAACAACTGAATCCAAAGCCTCCTATCGACAAAGGAATAGAACATATCTCACACAATATGTATGCGTAATAAATAATAGTTTGAGCCTAAATGCAGAAGTGCATGATGAACAAAGTAGTTACAAACACATCACAGTCCATTCCATGCTGGAACACAGAAAAGCCAACTATATGCATTACGAGGACTTCTGGAAATGTGGACCCATTCTCATAGAAAATAGCATTATCCATAATTATCCCAAGATCATGCATTCAATATTCCAGACTCCAAATAATATTCCAGACTCACAGATAAGACAAGCAGTGTTCACACTTGTAGAGTTGCCTGTTCCTGTGTCTGTGCTGGGAAATCCACCACATAGGGCCATAGAGTTGGAAGGGAACTCCAAGGGTCATCCAGTCTCACCCCTGCCAGTATAGCAGTCCACCACAGAATGGGAAGGGACCCTCACGGACAATCTAACCCAACCCTTGACAGTGCAGAAATCCACCACATACAGGCCAAAGGTCATCTAGTGTAGCCCCCTGCCACTGCTGGACATCCCTAACCTGCCCCCCAGCCTTGTTTCAGGACATGTGGGAGAAAATGGCAGGCCTTTGGCCAGTCCCCCATCCCTGTCCCCCACAATTCCAAGTGGCTGAATAGGAACCGAGCGGCCAAGCAGAGTCCGGAGTCCCGCCATCCGCTGAGAGCTCTTCCTTTCCATCTCCAGGTTGCACGGATGACATTGTGAGCAGTGACCACTCGCCAGTTTTTGCAGCCTTCGAAGTGGGGGTGACGTCCCAGTTTGTTTCCAAGAAAGGTACTGGAGGGCTGGCAAGGTCACAGTGTGGAGAAGAGGCAGATTGACTGATTATGCTGGGATATGGGGGAGTACAAAGGGGCCATTGGCTTGGTATTTCTCCATTTCCTCTTGTTCTCTGGAGCTTAGAAGTAGTTATTGTTTGGAATATAACTCCCACCATCCTGACGGTGGGATTCTGGGAGTTACAGTGAAAAAAGAAAAAACAGGTTTCCCGAGCTTTGCCACAGATCCCGAGCAGAACATTTACCCCCTTGCTACTGGGGTGCTTAGTAAACAATATCCCCTTAGATTTGAAATTTCTATTTTTTTTAAATTTTACTTAGCTTGAGAAAGTGAGCCCTCAGTGTAGAATACCACCAGACCAATGTGTCCAAATAAATGAATTGAACTATGCACGCAAGCTCAGGCTAAAATACACCAGTTAATCTTAAAGGTTTAGAAGAGTAACTTCCCCAAGCCTTACTAGGGAATGCTTGCCTCCTTGCTGTTTGGGAAGCATAGGCCATTTCCGCACGGGACTGTTATAGCGCTATGATTCCACTTTCAACCTCCTATGGAATCCTGGGGTTTGCAGTTCCGGGAGGGGCCAGCTGGCCCCTCCCGGAACTGCAAACCCCAGGATTCCATAGGAGGTTGAAAGTGGAATCATAGCGCTATAACAGTCCCGTACGGAAATGGCTATAGTAAGCTAGTATCATCTTAGATTTTAACTGTTTATTTGAGAAAGCAAGATTCTAGCCTTCTATGTAGCAGTGATAAAATACTAGCAGATCAATGCATCCCTAAGAAGTGGTCTAAAATCTGCAAAACCTGAGGCTGAAACAAACCCATTACTCTTAAAGGGGGCTGCTAGATTCCTTACCCCCACCTTTCTTTTCCTTTCATGCTGAAAAAGTCTGACGCCCCTCTTCCTACGAAAATGAGTGTAACTCCGATGGCCTCTATGGGGCAGAGAGAGGGGGCAAGGGCGGTGGGTTTCCCTGGCCCTGCCCTTTGTGACCCCCCTTCCTTCCTTGCCTCCAGGTCTCTCCAAGTCTTCCGACCAAGCCTACATCGAGTTTGAGAGCGTGGAGGCCATTGTGAAGACGGCCAGCAGGACGAAGTTCTTCATTGAGTTCTACTCCACGTGCCTGGAAGGTGGGGATGCGAAGGATGCGGCCTCTCGTCATTCTTGGGACGGGGTGGGCAATGGGAGGCAGGGGGCACTTCCTTTCCCAGACTCTCCTGGGGGTTGTGTACCCCTTGCAACAATCCCAAATATCTATCCTTTCCTGTGCTTTGCTTCTCAAAATGGCAATGGGAGGTGGTGCAATGTCTCCTCTTGTCACCGTTTTGAGAAGAACCGCAGAGGAGAATGGAGGCATCTGGGGGTAGTTTGGGGCTTGCGGGCACTTGCAGGGATGAGAGTATTTTTGTGTGTTTTTACTCATCTAGGGGTCTCTTTGCATGGCTTGGGGATAAAAATTGCCTGAAAATAGCACCGTTTCTTAAAATGGGAGTGGGTTGGGAGAGTGATGTGATCATAGAATCATAGAGATGTAGAGTTGGAAGAGACTCCAGGGGCCATCCAGTCCATCCCCCTGCCATGCAGGAACACCCTCAAAGCACTCCTGACAGATGGCCATCCAGCCTCTGCTTAAAAGCCCCCAAGGAAGGAGACTCCATCACACTCCGTGGAGGCAGCAGATTCCATTGCTAGACAGCCCTGACTGTCAGGAAGTTCTTCCTGAGGTTCAGGTGGAATCTCCTTTCCTGCAGCTTGAATCCATTGCTCCTTGTCCTGGTCTCTGGAGCAGCAGAAAACAAGCCTGCTCCCTTCTCTGCATGGCATCCCTTCAAATATTCTTTACTTCAGGGGCTACAAAAGTGGGATCCACGGATTGTACTCTGCCCTCCCTGGTCTTCAGGATCAGCTTCTTGAGCCAAAGCTTCCAATGAAGAAAGATCTGTGGTGTGGAATGAACCATGGCTGACCCTGGGGGCATTTAGACACCCTCGTCTACACCCTACTATTCTGCAAAACATGGATTATTGCGCTGCTGACTGACCATCCACCATGACACCCCCCACAACGGCCGGCCAGGCTTGCGGACAGACCAGTCTAGGGAGGGCCAAACTCCTGGGCCATTTCTGCACGAGTCTGTTATAGCGCGATGATTCCACTTTCAACCTCCTATGGAATCCTGGGGTTTGCAGTTCCGGGAGGGGCCGGCCGGCCCCTCCCGGAACTGCAAACCCCAGGATTCCATAGGAGGTTGAAAGTGGAATCATCGCACTATAAGAGTGTTGTGCGGAAATGTTACTGGTCGTCTGGCCAGTCAAGCCTCAGTATCATCTGTGGAAGGAGGAAGGTGGAGATGGAGGTGGTGAGGGCAACTTCTGCAGCCCTTCGAGGCCAAGAGAGGACTTTACTGTGATTGTCATCTTCTCCTTTCCCCGTGTCACAATCCGTCCTCATTGCCATCGTCACTTGTCCTCTGCCGAGACTCAAGTCAGCTGGAAATTTTGAACAAATACCACAGAATCGAGGGAGGCAGAAGATCAACACTGAAGTGGAGTTAGGTGCTACAAAAACGCTTGTCGTGGAGTGGCACAAAATCTTTTGGAATGAGGCAAATGCAAATGAATGCAGTTGGAACTTCTCTTTTCTCACTCCTCCACCTATTTATTTCCTTAATTCCTCTTTCCCCAGAATTCAAAAAGAGTTTTGAGAATGACTCCCAGAGCAGCGACAACATCAACTTCTTGAAGGTCCAGTGGTCATCCAGGCAGCTGCCCACGGTAAGACCCTCTCCCACCTCCCTCTGTCTTCCAATTCTAGGAAGTGGATGGTCAGCTGAGCTACAGGAGCATCTTGGCGGAGGAAGAGGAGGTGGTGGTAGATGAGGAGGAAGGGTGGCAGCTCACAGAGTGTGATGCAGCAGCTAAAAAAGCCAATGTGATTCTGGGCTGCATCAATAGGAGTATAGTGTTTAGGCAGAGGGGAGTGATGGGATCACTCTATTCTGCTTTGGTCAGACCTCCATGTGGAATCTTGTGTCCAGTTCTGGGCACTCCAGACAGATGGCCATCCAGCTTCTGTTTAAAAACCTCAAAAGAAGCAGTAGACTCCACCACACTCCACTGAGACACCAGAAAATTCCACTGTCCCTACTGTCTTTACCATCAGAAAGTTTGTCCTGATTTTTTGGTGGACTCTTTTCCTGTAGTTTGAAGTCATTGCTCCCTTTCCTAGTCTCTGGAACAGCAGAAAACAGGCTTGCTCTATGTTCAACATGACACCCCTTTAAATATTTGAACAAGGCTATCATGTCCCCTCTTAACTGTCTCTTCTCCAGGCTAAACATACCCAGTACCCTAAGCCACTCTTCAGGGCCCTTCATGGTTTCCAGGCCTTTGACCATTTTGGCTGCTGTCCACTGGAAATATACCAGCTTGTCAGTGTCCTAGAATCATAGACTCATAGACTCATAGAGTTGGAAGAGACCCCCAGGGGCCATCCAGTCCAACCCCCTGCCATGCAGGAACACCCTCAAAGCATTCCCAACAGATGCCCATCCAGCCTCTGCTTAAAAACCTCCAAAGAAGGAGGAGACCCCACCGCACTCCATGGAAGCAGCATGTTCCACTGCCAGACAGCTCTGACCATCAGGAAGTTCTTCTTCTTCTTCTTAACCTTCTCTTCTCCAGGCTAAACACTCCCAGCTCCCTAAGCTGCTCCTCATAGGATTGCATGATTTCCAGGGCTTTGAACTGTCTTCTCCTAAGCCTTGTTCCTGGCCGTAAGAGCTCGAAATCTCAAAGCTGCTGGCATTTTGGCCCACCCCTTTTACCTTGGGCCCTCCCAGCAGTGGGACATGGCCCCCAAGACCTTCTCTAGAATTGAACTTGGCCCTTGGGAGTTGAAAGAGGGTCTCCAAGACCTGACCTCCCATGTTATTTCCAAGAGCCATAAAAAACTTGGTGGTGAGATGGGGTGAGGATTTCAAGAAGTTCTTTTCAGGGTTCACATGTGTGTCTAGATGTACCTGGAACTATAAGGTAGCTTTTCAGGGGCTACAGGAAAACGGGGAACATACACTTTTTTCCTTAATGGCCACGGAGAGTTGATCGATCTTCTCCATAAACTCTTTCTCAAACCGCTTGTGCTCCTGTTCCACCCAGTTTCGTGTGGAAGAGATCTGGGTGCTGAGATAATCGATGGTGTCCTGTAACCTGGAGAGACAAAATTCAATTCATAGAATCATAGAATCCTAGAGTTAGAAGAGACCCCAGGGGCCATCCAGTCCAACCCCCTGCCATGCAAGAACACCCATCAAAGCATTCCCAACAGATGGCCCTCCAGCTTAAAACCTCCAAAGAAGGAGGAGACTCCACCACACTCCATGGAGGCAGCAGCAGATTCCACTGCTGGACAGAATAATAGAACAATAGAGTTGGAAGAGACCCCAGGGGCCACCCAGTCCAACCCCCTTCGGCCATGCAGGAACCCATCCCAAAACCCTCCTTTGGACAGATGGCCATCCAGCCTCCGCCTAAAAACCTCCAAAGAAGGAGGAGACTCCACCACATTCCATGGAGGCAGCAGCAGATTCCACTGCTGGACAGAATAATAGAACAATAGAGTTGGAAGAGGCCCCCAGGGGCCATCCAGTCCAACCTCCCACTATGCAAGAACACCCATCAAAGCATTCCCAACAGATGGCCATCCAGCCTCTGTTTAAAAACCTCCAAAGAAGGAGGAGACTCCACCACACTCCATGGAGGCAGCAGCAGATTCCGCTGCTGGACAGCTCTGACCATCTTGAATTGTGGTTATATAGAATGAAACATAAAAGCGAAGGAATAGATAATAATCATAAAAATATTGGTGTCTCCTAGCCATTTAGCAGAGGGAATTCCAACAAGCCTTCCCAAACTTCCCCTAATAATAGTTCCATGGATCCATAATAGTTAAGGTGGGATTGGCTATAACGTTAATAGTGTGGATACCCCCATGGAAGATACTCCCCTGATTTGTGGACACTCCTGTTGGCTATAGCATATCATTTCCTTTTCTTCATCCACTTCTAGCTCAAGCCCATCCTCTCGGACATCGAGTACCTCCAAGACCAGCACATCCTCTTGACTGTCAAATCTATGGATGGCTACGAGTCCTACGGTAAGCAGCAGAAAGGCTCTGGAGGAGGGTGGGCATCCATGACAGGCGAGTAGCCATAGCGCTGGAGGGGACCCAGTTGCCCAGACAATCCGGTGTCCAGACACCAGCCTTTTTAAGGGGCAGAGGACTTTTGTGCGGTCACCTTGGCGTGTGAATGGGTGTGCCAATCAGGTGGATTCCTTGGATTAAAACTCAGCACTGCTCAACATGGTGGCCCATGGACCAGTGGTGGCCTGTGAACCATTGGCTGTGGGTTTCCAGGAAAGAAAGAAACTGTTGTAGTCGGTGGGCACCCTGCCGCTCAACACTTGCCCATCCTTCCTTGGGGCACAGCGCTGGGCTGCCCCAACTGTGCCACTCCCTTCACTGTCTCCCCTTCCCCACCATGTGCCTCTTTGCCCCCCAACTCTTTCCCAGGGGAGTGCGTCATCGCCCTCAAATCCATGATCGGCAGCACCGCCCAGCAGTTCCTCACCTATCTGTCCCACCGCGGAGAGGAGACGGGTAACATCCGCGGCTCCATGAAGGTTCGGGTGCCGACAGAGCGGATGGGGACCCGCGAGAGGCTCTACGGTGAGAAGGAGGAGGAGGAGGAGGTGGGGTTTTGCAGTGTTTGATGTGGGGAGGGGAGACCCTCTTGTAAGTCTGTAAGCTGAGGGATGTTTTACTGAAAAGAGGGAAGGGACACAGAATAGAGGGAAGGGTCTCTAGAAGAAAAGGGGGCAGGAAGACAAAACAGAGGAAGCAAAGAACAATCCTGCCTAAATAAATTCTGTGGTTGAGAAAGTGGTGGGAATATTGATAAATAGGGGGAAAGGAGAAGAAAAAGGAGGTAATACAATCAGCCCTCCGCATTCAATCACCCCTTCAAGAAGGATGTTGACAAGCTGGAACGTGTCCAGAGGAGGACAACCAAAAGGGTGAAGGGTCTGGAAGCCATGAAGCCTTATGAAGAATGCCTTAGGGAGTTGGGGATGTTAAGAGATGGTTCAGAGGGGACATGAGAGCCATGTTTAAATATCTGAAGGGATGCCATGTGGAGGAAGGAGAGGGCTTGTTTTCTGCTGCCCCAGAGACCAGGACAAGGAGCAATGGATTCAAGGTCCAGGAAAGGAGATTCCACCTGAACCTCAGGAAGAACTTCCTGACAGTCAGGGCTGTCCGGCAGTGGAATCTGCTGCCTCGGAGTGTAGTGGAGTCTCCTTCCTTGGAGGTTTTTAAACAGAGGCTGGATGGCCATCTGTCGGGAGTGCTTTGAGGGTGTTCCTGCATGGCAGAAGGGGGTTGGACTGGATGGCCCCTGAGGTCTCTTCCAACTTTATGATTCTATGATTCACTAGGTTTAGGGACACAGGATCCCCTCAAAAGGGGAAAATTGTAAATGTCAAAATGTGGGGGGGCACATGGTAGGGAGAGTGGGCATGCAGGGCCCAAAGGAGGTGGGCCAGCACAGTCGTCCTATACTTCCCCTCTCCCGCCCATCTCCTTCCTTGGGCGTGGGTGGGCATCAGGAAGGGGTTTGTGGTGTTGAAAAATCAGGGTATGATCAGGTGGTGAAGGTGGAGGAAGAGGACCAGAGGCTTTTTTTTGCAGGGCTGCAGAGCCTGGTCAAGGCCACGGAGAGGGAATTTTTCCCTGGGAAAGGGGCACTTGAAGCTGCAAATAATCAAATCTGTGAAAGTTAAACCCAGAAGTGCGGAGGGCCAACTGTAGTAGTATTATAGTAAGAAGTAGTGGGTAGTTATGAGACGAGAAATAATAGGGATTAGTATTATAGCAGGAAGAGATAATAGCAGTAAAAAAGAGGCTATAGTACTAAGAAGTAGGAGTAAGAAGATGTAGTGAGTGGTAGTAATATAATAGCAGGCAGGTGTAGTAAGAAATAAAAGTAATAAGAATTACCCTATTTGCTGACGTGCAAGACTCACTTTTTCTCCTGAATAATGCTGTTTGAAAATGGGGTGCGTCTCATATGCTGATAAATAGTATTTGCTGGCATATAAATGGGGTGCGTCTTATATGCTGGTCAATAGTATTTGCTGGCATATAAATGGGGTGCGTCTTATATGCTGGTCAATAGTATTTGCTGGCATATAAATGGGGTGTGTCTTATATGCTGGTCAATAGTATTTGCTGGCATATAAATGGGGTGCGTCTTATATGCTGGTCAATAGTATTTGCTGGCATATAAATGGGGTGCGTCTTATATGCTGGTCAATAGTATTTGCTGGCATATAAATGGGGTGCGTCTTATATGCTGGTCAATAGTATTTGCTGGCATATAAATGGGGTGCGTCTTATATGCTGGTCAATAGTATTTGCTGGCATATAAATGGGGTGCGTCTTATATGCTGGTCAATAGTATTTGCTGGCATATAAATGGGGTGCGTCTTATATGCTGATGAATAGTATTTGCTGGCTTACAAATGGGGTGCATCTTATACTCTGGTGCGTCTTAAACGGCAGTAAATACAGTAATAGCTGGAAAAAGAAATAAGAGGTAGGAAGAAGTAGTAAGTAAGAGTGTAGTAGGAAGAAGTGGGAAGTGGTAGTAGGAAGACATGGCGGTAAGAAATAGAAAAATTAAGAATTCATAATAGAAAGGAAAAGTAGTATCAACAGGAGTGTAATAGGAGGTAGGAAGAAGTAGTAGTAAGATGAAGTAGTAGTAGTACCATAGGAAGTAGTAGTATTAGTGAGAAGAACTACTACTAGTAGTATATTAAGAAGTATTAGCTGTAGCTTTTGGCTGTCATCTCCAGACCAAGAAGGAGACGGTGCCACTCTTTCCACCATCTGTGGTTGCCATGTGTGGTGCCCCCTTCTTGCCGTTCCATTGAATGTCTGTCCCCCCGCTTCCACCCGCAGAGTGGATCAGCATCGACAAGGATGAGACGGGAGCTGCCAAGGGGAAGCTGCCACCCCCGGCCTCACGGACCAACCTGGAGCACGCCAAGTATGTCTCTGGCAGCTGGGAAGTCTGAAGGGCACCTTGCATTGATGGGCAGCCAGGCAGAGAAAATGGCACCCTGGACCCCGAGTGTTGGTTTGGAGCAAGAGAGGCTGGGCTGGAGAGGAGGGCAGTTGGCAGGGCATCTGGGGCTGGGGGTGGCATCACTGAAGCAGGGACCTTGGGTGCGAGATCACCCTAGTTCTCCAGAGAAACCTTGGAAGACTGCATCCCATTTTAAAAAAATTGCTCCAAAAGCCCTCCAAGTCCCATTTTCACCATCGTTTTGTGTCAGGTAGCCCTCCATATTTCAGTTACGGGACATGTAGTAGGATTTAATTATCTGCTTGCTTGTAACAAGGTATGAGAACCAGAGACCATTAGGCAAACAAAGCTAGGAATGCAGTGATAAGCGCTGCCAGGCTGAAACCAGAACTACAAGGTCTCTTGCAGGCAGATGGGAAACTCTTTGCTTTTAATGTTTGGATTTTGCTAATTGCTTTCAGTTTGCTCACTGAAGTCCTGTACTATGCATCACACTCCTAATAAACAGTGTGTTAGCACTGTTGCATTTGTGTGTGTGAATTCGGTTCCTGACATTTTGGGCCCCATTTGGGCATTTTAAGCCCCAAAGAGACCTTTTAAAAACTTTTTCACTTCATCTTTTGTAAGAAAAGACCTCTCCTGAGCCTAAAATGACTTGAGAAAGATCCAAAAAGTGGCATTCAAGGGCAAAAAATTTGGGAGAAAAATTGAAAAAAAAGTTCAAAAAGAGGGCTACCAAAACGGCACTGAGGGGCTGTGTGCAGACCATAGATAGCAGCTTAGATCTCCACATGAGGAGTTGCACATTGATTTTGCCATGCAGTCCTCATGTTGAGTGGCATTGCTGAACAAATAAATATACTAACGTGCAACCAGATGCTGACGTGTGCATACAACGGACATGCAGCACATGTGCACTGACACACACAATATATCCCCATGGCATGCACACAGCCACCACCCATGTACAGCTCCCTTTGTGCAGGTTTGGACTAAATGCAGTTCTGCATCAAATGAAAATGTCAAACTGTGTCTCTTGAGGAAGTTACCCACGCATAACCAACAGGGATTCTGGCCCCTGGGTCCTTCAGAGGCTTGATGGTCATCTGTTGGGAGTGCTTTGAGGGTGTTTCTGCATGGCAGGGGGTTGGACTGGATGGCCCCTGGGGTCTCTTCCAACTCTACATTTCTATGATTCTATGATTCTATGCTGCCTCCATGGAGAGTGGTGGAGTCTCCTCCTTCTTTGGAGGTTTTTAAGCAGAGGCTGGATGGCCATCTGTCACAGGGAGTGCTTTGAGGGTGTTCCTGCATGGCAGGGGGTTGGACTGGATGGCCCCTGGGGTCTCTTCCAACTCTACATTTCTGATTCTATGATTCATGCAGCCTCCTCTAGGTACCATGCTGGCTGGAGACAAAATGGGAATTGTGGTCTCACACATCTGGAAGTTGCTGTGCTGGGGGGAGGCTGTCGCAAAAGCAACCCTCCTATACTGGCTACTGAAATTGACCGACTTCGATGAAATGGACAGATTAACAACACTGATTAGGGAAAAATCGCTGGTGGCTCATTCTGAAAGACTGGGAATCTTTGATTGGCTTTTGGCAAGAAAAAGAGAATAAAATCTTAACTGTAGGTTTTGATAATTAGTGTATTTGGGAGCAATAAGCAGTAAATAGTAACTTTATAGTTATGTTTCATCATCGTTAGGGAAGTTGGAGGTCAGATGTAAATCCTTTTTTCATTCTGTGCTATTCTTGTCTTTTTTTTAGTATATTTTTTCTTTCTTTTTGTTTGTTTGTTTGTGTATCTTTTGGTTTTTTTATTGTATTGGAAAATGCTTAATAAAACTTATTTAAAAACCAAAAGCAGCCCGCATGTAATTTTCAAAGATTCCCTAAGACTTTCCAAGGAGCTCTGTCTCCACCGACTTCTTGATGTTCTCACGTTCTTCTTTCCTAGGTCTGCTGGGAGAAAACATTCCCCTGGTGAGGCCGCAGCCACGGCGTCCTGTCCCGTTGGAAAGCTCTTGGAGGATCTGGAGAAGCCGGGCGCTGTGGTGGCCGGTCGCCTCCTGCTCCGCATCGTGGGACCTCCAAAGACGAAGCCTCCCAAAACAGGTGAGAAAGCAGAGGCAAGGCTGGGGAAGTAATTCCTCACCAGCTTCCTTATGAAAGCAATCAGCAAGTAATTTCAGGAATGCTTCTTTCCGCTGTGAGAAAGACTCCAAAAATCACGCAGTTTTTGAATCCCATTTGCAAGTCAGAACTTATTCTGTGCAAAATTCTCATGAGTTAGTTTTGCACAGAAAAACCATACTTTCTGTATAGCAAGCTGTTCTTGTTTTTGTTCTTTTGCCTGTAAAATAATATTTCTGTGCTGAAATATTATCTTCTGCACAGAAGAGGTTGTTTCTTGTGCAGAAAATGATTTTTAATGTTCAAAAGAACAACAGTGAAGATGGGTTTATGCGTGAGGATTTTTGTGCTGCTGTTATGCTTTGCTGTTTATTTCTTGATATAATTTTGGTGCCAATATTCCTAGAGTAATTTACATGGGTGGCGCAGAGAGGGTCCCGTTTTTGACATAGCTCCAGGGGGCCCAACCAGCCCTGTTCCTGCTAGCCATGTTTCTCTCCCCCTTTTAATCAATTTGGATCACCCTCTGTTGAATTTGCTCCCCTTCATCACAGGGATCAGTACACAAGGAAAACCATGCATGGTTTCTGAGACCAGGCTAGGAGTTCTTAGTCCCTGCTGCTGAAGGTTTCCAGCTGGACATGTGGCATTCCAGAAGAGCATCTGCTTTCCACAGTTACAGCACTTTGCTACCACTTTAAGTACCACGTCTCCATCCTGTGGGCTTCTGGAATTTGTAGTTTTATGGAGGGCTTACTGAATTGCCTCATGCTATGGCACTAGAACAGTGGTTCTCAACCTGTGGGTCGCGACCCCTTTGGGGGTCGAATGACCCTTTCACAGGGGTCCCCTAAGACCATTGGAAAATATGTATTTCCGATGGTCTTAGGCTCCATTCCCTCCTCGGTGGTGGTGTGCAAGCGCGAGCCACATGCTCGCGTCCTCCTGCCCCCTTTGGCGGGAGCGCGTGCGGCCACAGCGTCGCCACAGCAGGAGTGGTGGTGCGCAAGCGTGAACCACGCGCTCGCGTCCTCCTGCCCCCTGTTCAGAAGGGACTGAAATCGCTCCCCTTCTCCCCTACCGGGAGAACCTCCCATCTGATGGGCCAGCTTGGGGGGGAGCGGTGGCAGCACGGGAGGAGTGGCGGCAGCACGGGGGGCAGGCCCCCTCCTTGACACGGCCCCTGCCCCACTTGCCACGGAGGGGGCCGCTGCAGAAGGGCCGGGGAGCCACAAAGCAGTGCTTTTCCGGGGGGGGGGCGAGCTGCGCCCGGTGCAAAAGACAAAGGCGCTGGGATTCCCCCCGCCCCCCGGCCAGGGTCGACACTCTGGAAACTTTTCCCACACTGCCCCCCCAGCAGAAACGAGAGTGAAGCAGAAGCAGAGCCTGGGGGGGGGGTCTTGGAGTTTTTTCCTGGGGGAGACGCGCGGCTCCTCTTTCCCTCCCTGCCCGCCCCCCCTCTTGTTCCTGGCCAGCGAGGTGGCCTTTGCCGGCGGGGGGAGGCATTGTAAATAATAAATAAATAATTTTATGGTTGGGGGTCACCACAACATGAGGAACTGTATTAGAGGGTCACGGCATTAGGAAGGTTGAGAACCACTGCACTAGAACTTTCTGTATGGAGGAATTCTAAGTACCTCTTCTCAGGCTGTGGATCCTGGGATTCTCTAGGATGGAGCAATGGTAGATAAAGTGCAACCACAGTAGCATCATGTAGATACATCCTAGCTGTTGTTGGACTGCTGTCTGTCTTCCCCTCCGTATCCAGTGGTGAGGGAAGATAGGATTTGCAGTTCTACAGAATCTGGAGGGCCACATTTTCCCATTGCTGGTTGTATACAGTTTTCTTCTAGCAACCTTTGGATTGCTTTCTTTCAGCTATTGAAAGATGGCTATCATGTCGCCTTTCAGTATCCTCTTCTCCAAGGTAAACATCCCCAGGTCCCTCAGTTGTTACTCATAAGGTCTGGTGGTTTCCAAACTTTTGATCAACTCTGTCCCCCTTCTCTGGATATGTTCCAGCTTGTCTACATCCTTTTTGAACTGTGGACCTCAATGGGATTTCCACTGAGGTCTAGCCAGAATAGAATAGACTAGTACTATTACTTCCCTTGACTCAGATACTATGCTTCTGTTAATGCATCCTGGAAATCTACTGTCTTTTTTGGCATCCAAATTAAACAACACAACACCTCCGGGGTGTGATAAGCGCGCACACGCAAAAATATAAGCAGCCCCCAGAAACAATATACATCAAATATGTGTATTTTCTACTCTCCCCAAACCAAACGATGTTTTATTAAACTCTTGTGTGACATACAAAATATTCTCTATATATTCTATTGCATCACAAATACATTCCCAAAATGACTCAGTGCTCCTGTGATAGGTTCTTCAAAAGACCATGTTGTAAAAATGCAATGAAAATAATAATACAACAACACCCCAGAGTTTGTAGCCAAATAATCTGTGGCCAATAGGACCTGCTCCCCATTTCACTCCGCTTGATCGTGGCCGAATCAGTTAGTAATGCATGCACTTATGCATTACAAAAACACTATGAAAACACAAAGTGCATAATTGGTGCTTATGTTGCATTTCCAGTCTTGTCAGTTTTGGCATCCCACCTCCTCCTAAACCTTTCCCCGTTCCCGTTTCCCATCTCCATTTTGCTCAGGTCTAAGACGGACGCTGTTGCCACGGAGCCTGAGGGCCCTGCTATGAAAAACAGCTTCAATAACCCAGCCTACTACGTGTTGGAGGGGGTTCCCCACCAGCTTCTTGTGGCGACGGAGCACCACTCGGCAGGGGCCACCACCGCCAAGCCTCTGGCCCCGAGGAACAAGGTCCAGATCACTGTGCCCATCCAACCGGAGCACCGGCGCCCCCGCAGCAGCCGCAGCCACCGCCCCCTTCCCGGGCCGAGGAAAGCTCTGAAGAAGAGGAGCCGGGGGTCCTCAATTTGCCTCCCCCGGACTTCCCACCTCCGCCCTTGCCCAAATCGGTGGATCTGGACACCACGGACAACTCCTTCTACACTTCCGTGGGAATCCGGGGAGAGGAACAGGGGGCTAGCAGGGCTCGGGTCGTGGTAGCCTTCAGCGAGCCCCTGGAGGCCAAGCCTCCCAAGGTGCATCCCAGGCCGGGTCCGTCCCTGGGGTCGGGGTTTCTTGTGGAGCCCCCCAGCACCCAGCAAGGTCCCGGGGGGCTGCTGGACGATCGTTCGTGCTCCGTGCTCCAGATGGCGAGGACCCTCAGCGAGGTGGACTACAGCTCCGGGGCTGGCAACAGTGGGACTGGCCTAGGGAGGGAACCGACAGGCCGCCCCCCTCCCACCCCCTGACCAAAGTGAGGCTGGACCTGCCCCACCGGTGCCTGCACCCTGACTACAGCCGCCCCATTGCTTTTCCACCGCGCTCCATCCGGGAGAGCATTGAGGAAGACTTAGCAGGAGAGGTGGGTGACGTTGTGAGGAGGGTAAGGTTTGGTGGGATGTCAAGAGGGAAGGGAGGGACAGAAGAATCTTTGGCCTTTGTCCCCTCCTGAAACTGCAAACCCCAGGATTCCATAGGATGTTGAAAGTGGAATGATAGCACTATAACATTCTAGTGTGGAAGTGCCCTATAATTATAATTAAACTTGTCAATAGAAGTAAAAGCAATGTGAAAACATATCCATTAGAAATTGAGAAAAACAGCATGGTTATTAGATGCTTGCCCCTTGCAGAACAGGAAAAAGTTCCTTTTTAGGGCTAGAACTCCATCCATCCATCCCTATATTTGTACCTCACTTGTTTCCCAAACTGGGACTTTTCTGAATTCTCAGGTTGCCTCCTGCTGTTGCGGGAGATTCTGAGACTTGTGGTCCAAAAAAGGCCCCTTTTTCCAAATTCCCCTGGGAGTTACGGTGGCTGAATTCAGGTCCCTGGCCTGTGTCGGGCATGCCCCCCTTCTGAGTGCTTTCTTCCCTTGCCTTCCTCAGACTTTGGGCCAAGATAGCTGCGGCAGCTCCCGGCAGAGCGAGTCCAGCGTGGGGGAATGGCTGAGGGCGATCGGCATGGAGCGGTACGAGGAGGGCCTGATCCACAACGGCTGGGATGACCTGGAGTTCCTCAGGTGAGGAGCCGAGGTGGGGCTGTTGGAGGCAGAATATGCTGGCTGGCTGAACCTCCCTTCCAAACTGGGGTGAGAAAGAGAGCTCAGAAGAGCTAGCCACCTTAGCTGCATGGGAGGGAATGGGGGAAGAAAAAGGGGGGTGCCTGCAGTTCTCCAGTTGTGGGGCCAGTGTGGGGCTTGTATGGAAGAAGTTGCTGTGATGGGGACAGGCTAAAGACAGAGACTAGAGACAGAGGACACTATGGAGCACTGGCTTCAAACTTAAGCAGAAGAGATTCCACCTAAATATTAGGAAGAACTTCCTGACGGTCAGGGCTGTCCGGCAGTGGACTCTGCTGCCTTGGAGTGTGGTGGAGTCTCCTTCTTTGGAGGTTTTTAAGCAGAGGCTGGATGGCCATCTGTCCAAGGGAGGGCTTTGATGTGGGTTCCTGCATGGCTGAAGGGGGTTGGACTGGATGGCCCCTGGGGTCTCTTCCAACTCTACATTTCTATGATTCTCAGAATTTCCTGGCAGTAGGAGCAGATTGAGAGTGGAATCCACTGCTGCCTCCAGGGAGCATGTTGGAGTCTCCTCCTTTGGAGGTTTTTAAAACAAGGTTGGATGGCCATCTGTCCAAGGGAGTGCTTGGATTGTGTTGGCAGGAGGAGGCTGGACTGGCCCTGGGGGGTGTCGAGGCATTCAGTGTGAGTGCATAAAGTATTTCCTAAGTGGACGGCTGGAATGAGGTGGTGCAGGAACGTTTTGGCTAGCTGGCCTCGGAAGGTCTTGGCTCATCAATGTGAGATGCTTGCCTGCAGAAGAGATGATTGGATCACCCCATAGGGTCTGAGATGATGTTAAACCCTTAAAAAGGCTTGGGTATGCCACTGTATTTTTACTGCTCGGGTCATTTCTTGGTGGTTGCTCTGCTGACTGCTTTACGGACTGCTTCTAGAAATGCTGCTGGTTTGTATACTGATTAATAATGATTGTATGCCAGAAGCCCTAACTTTAATCTCAGTGTGCTTAACTAAATAAGTAGCCCTGAGCTTATTTTTATGAGTCTCCAGAACTGTTTTTGGCTTGCCTGGTTGCAGCTGGACGTTGCTGCCCTGTCAAAACTCTGCGCATGCTCTGGGGAGCTACCTTGTGCTACCCTGACAGGAGTCTCTTCCAGCTCTAGGGTTCTCCAATTCTAAGGCCATTTCTGCACTAGACTGTTATAGCGCTATTATTCCACTTGCAACATTCTGTGGAATCCTGGGGTTTGCAGTTTTGGCTCCTCCCGAAACTGCAAACCTCAGGATTCCATAGAATGTTGCAAGTGGAATAATAGCGCTATAACAGTCTAGTGCGGAAATGGCCTAAGATGGGTGAGTGGGTGAAAAAGCAGAGCTTTTTATTAGGGTCCAGGACCCCGTTCACTGGTTGGTTGTTTTTATATTTTTATTAAGCATTTTCCAATACAAAGAAAGATAAAAAATTATAGAAAGGAAAAACAAGAGAAACAGTAAAGAAAAGAATAATGAAGAACAGGGAAAACAGAATTTACATTTGACCTCCAACTTTCCTGACAATGATTATACAAAGTTATACAGAACATTCCTTCTCTGATTATAATTACCATTCATACATTTTTACTGCTTTACCAAAGCTGTTAATTATCAAAACTTACAGTTAACACTTTACTCTCCTTTCCTTGCAAAAGATCTAAGGTTCCCAGACTTTACAAATGTCACCAGTGACTTTTCTCTGATCTGTGTTGTTAAGTTGTCCATTTCAGCTAAGACTGTCAATTTCAGCAGCCGGTCCTTGCTCGCTGGTATTGCTGCATTTTTCCACTTCTGCACATACAGTAGTCTTGCTGCAGTGGTCATATATCTCAGTAATTTGCCCTACTTCTTCTCCAGTTCCTCATCCATCAGTCCCAGCAGATACAGCTCAGGTTTCAGCTGAACATATATTTTTATTTTTATTTTGTATGTATGTATGTATGTATATTTTGCACCATACAGGTATTTGATTCCAGGATTTTTTGGCCGTCCCACAAGTCTACCACATAGGGTAAAAAGATCCTGCCTGTTGCTCACATGTCCAACACACCCTGTTCACCTGTGATGCTTAATATTCCACCATAGCTAGACTGGGATTATTCAGGATCACACTATGTTGGAATCATAGAATCATAGAAATGTAGAGTTGGAAGAGACCCCAGGGGCCATCCAGTCCAACCCCCTGCCATGCAGGAACACTCTCAAAGCACTCCCGACAGATGACCGTCCAGCCTCTGCTTAAAAACCTCCAAGGAAGGCGACCACCACACTCCATGGAGGCAGCCGATTCCACTGCCGGACAGCCCTGACCGTCAGGAAGTTCTTCCTGAGGTTCAGGTGGAATCTCCTTTCCTGCAGCTTGAATCCATTGCTCCTTGTCCTGGTCTCTGGAGCGGCAGAAAACAAGCCCTCTCCCTCCTCTATATGGCTTCTCTTCAAATATTTAAACATGGCTATCATGCCGCCTCTTAACCTTCTCTTCTGCAGACTAAACATCCCCAGCTCTCTAAGTCTATCCCCATAGGGTTTTATGGCTTCCAGGCCCCTCACAATTTTGGTTGCCCTATGGCTGGCAGGATTTTGTTATGCTGCAATGAACTGGATCTTGGTGCCACCTCTCCAAACTCTGCTTTTATTCCTCACTCGCCTGCCAGTCGCTAACCTCCTTCTGCTTATCTCATTAAAGGACTGTATTTTCTCGAAGGTCCATCTTGACCCAACTGGTCCTAGCAGGCCTGTAGGCAGTTCCAGATTGCTTGTCTGCAGTCAGGATCCTAAATGGTGCAACCCTCAATGCAGTGGCTGAGCCAGGGTAACGCCACTTGGGATGCTGTGCTTGTGGAACATCCGATACTCATTGGCACTGGTATATTTCTGGGCAGCATAAGGCACCAGTGAGTTTCTGGTTTTAGACTATAACTCCCAGAATCCTCAAGCCAGCGTGGCCATTGGGAGGTACAAGAGAACAGGCTTAGTGGAGAGGGATACTCCAGGTGTAACCAACAGCTTAACCATGAGAAAGAGGCAAAGGAGGTTGCAGGGAAGTGTGAGAGGACGTGGATGCAAGCCATGTCTCTGGAGCATGTTAGGATAGGAGCAGAGAAGAGGAGAGTCTTAGCAGTGAGGACGGAAGCTTGAAGATGGTATGGAATGAAAGTTGCTGCAGTTGCATCTCTTCAGGAAAGTTAGCCCTTCCTCCAGGGATATATGGGGCACTGAAGCTTTTCCCCTTCTCCCCATTCTGCCCAGGGTTGCAATAAGGTTTTTGTAGGCACACTTGTATTCAGCTTCCTGCCTCACCTCAGTGTGCCACTAGGGATGAAAATATAAAATAAATTTGTTTTGAAATTTGGTTTTCCTCCCCAGTTCCTCTAGCACTTTTTGTTAATCCTGTTTTTGTAGACCTTAAAATTTCCAAAGGCTCTAAGCATTATACCTGAAGTGCCTAATGGATTGAGAGCAGCCCTGGTTCTGCCTTCTTCCCTTTTGCCCATCGCAGTTGGAAGAGCAGAGAAACGGACAATGGTGCCCCTTTGGCCACTGGGGGGCACCCACTTCCCACTGTCCAGGGCTTCTGTCCAGTTTAGGTGGGCCAGAGGAGTTTATTTGGGTGGACCAAGCAAATAGGAATGAGGGATGTGGCCCTTGTGCCAAGTCAAGGCCATTGGGGGTTTATGGGACCTGAAGTCCAAAAAATGTTAACATTTTCAACCTCTGTTCTTTGTTTTTTGCAAGAGTAGAATTTGCTGTCTTACAAATACCCTGTTGCCCTACATGCTGTGGGTGTCTCATAAATCTGTGGAGGTGGTTGGGTGTTTTTGTGTAATGCATATTCATTTAAAGGTCAGGGAGGAAGAGATGTACTTGTGGTACCATTTTGCATGGGTGTGCCTTGCACAGTTGGTTGTGTGTCCAGTTGCACATGAGATGTCTTGGATTAGTTGCAAAATGGTGCCACCTAACACCACCTAACTCAGGGCGAAGATTCACACTATGCAGACTCAGTGTAGGATCTTGCCCATTGTATTGACCCAAGTAGAGTATACCTATTAAATCAGTGGGATTTACCTACACCTTGGCTGGCCCTTCAGTGGTGCATTCAGTGGGTCTCCTCTCTTCAGGACTGATCGGTAGGATCCTCCCCTTAAATAAGAGCTGAACGAGGTCTTGCCTCAACTCTTCTGTCAGTCCACCCAAATCAGTGTTGACTTTCCAGTAGCTGTGTGATTTTTTACACAAAAAAGTGCATGGAAGAAACTATGGCATGACCAACATGGTTTTGTGAAAAAGACAGATTTTCATTAAAAAAAATCTGTTTCCAGAAAAAGCGTTTTTCATGTGAAGATAACACTTTTGAGAGAAAAACACAGATCTGTGCAGAATCATTTCCAAAAAAATATATTCAGGGATACCAGAAAACTGCATAGAATTCTTGGCCATTCTTCAAGGAAAAACGAATAGCCATGTGCATTCTTTCCATGTCTACCTCTGGAGGTCCATAACCCAACCCAGCTTTTTCTTCTTCTTCTGCCCTTGCAGTGACATCACCGAGGAGGACCTGGAGGAGGCCGGCGTGATGGACCCCAACCACAAGCGCCTTCTTTTGGAGAACCTAAGGCTCAGGAAGTAATGGGGAGGGGGCTTCCCATCTGTGCCTTGGGCCTTGGTGCCCCACCCCAAGCTGTGCCTTTTTCCTTGTGATTTAGGACACTTTCTCCTCCCTACTGCCCACACCACCCACCCCACCGCTCCCAGATCCTGCCGCGGCTGATGCAGGGAAGTCGTGGCTGTTGTGGCATCTCAAAGCACGACGGCAGAACTGGGCTCCAGGACGAAACAGGCGCGTTCAGGATGACGCTGAAGAGAGAAGCCATGGAATCGTAGAGTTGGAGAGGGCCTCTTTGGCCATTGAGTCCAAACACCCCCTTGTGAAATGGGAGAAGACTTGGGGGGTGGGTGGGCATGCTTTGCTGCCCCCTTTGCTCCGGTGGAGAGATTGGGACCCATCCTGCTGGGAGGGGGAACAGAAACAACAAGTGAACGAATGTGGTCCAGCTAACCCAGGTTGCTCTAGAGCTACCCGGGTGAAGCATTTCAGAAGAGCATCCTTAACTCCCAGGTGATCCAGGTATCGTGGTTACTCTGGAGCGACCTGGGCTAAGCATTTCAGAAGCTCCGACTCTTCCTCTTCTTGCCCCCCCACCTCTTCCTCCCCCTTTCCCGTGCTGCTGGTTAAGTTATTCTTATTTATTGCAACAAAAGAAGGACTCCTTATTTTTTTTTTCTCCTCCTTGTCCCTCTTTTTCTTTCCAAAAGCCCCATTTTTAACTCTGCTGCCCTGGACCCAGTCTTGTTTTGTTTTATTTTCTTCAATTGGATCCCCCAAAGCGGTCATTCCTCCCCCAGCTGCCCGCCCCCCACCTCTTTGCTGTGAAGACCCCTCAGCCCCAGGCGGAAAGAGGGAGGGGAGGGCCTCTGAGACATGTTTTCTTCCTCCGGGTGGGTATTTTCCTCCAGTCCTGTGCCCACAAGACATGACAGACAGCTCTGTAGTTTCAGTGGAGAGATTTTGGTAGCCATATGAAGGGACCACTTGCCTTCCTCCCTGTTCGTAGAGACCTGGCCCAACCTGAGGGGCTGTTTCTCAGGGTCCGAAGCCCCCGAAGGGGATGATAGGAGTCAAGAGCTCTCTTGCATTTAGAGGGGGCAAAGTGAGGACCACCAGCCCTGGCCATTGTTGCAATAACCTGATCTTTCCATTGAAAAAGAAGGTTTTTGGAAACAACACCATTTCTGTGCCTTCTGGGAGCATCACAAGCAGCCATAGGGGTTCCCAGCACCTTGCCTTGCTTCCAAAAGTGGATTTCCAGAGGCGATACCTTTGGAGTGGTTTTGCTGCCAGACTTTAACCAAAGGATGGAGCCCTCCAGGGGCAGGAGTGTCCCTCTGGGAGAGGAACTGGGGGAGTTTCGTGCCCACATCACACCAGCCATCAGAGCCCACGAGGCCTTTTTTCAGTGTCCAACCCCACTCCCTTATCCCCCTTGCTTCCTGGAAGGCTCTTTAGCGATCCTCAGGACCTCACCGGGCCAGCCAGGCAGTTTGGCACCAGTTTCTTTTTCTCTGTAAGCCATTGGCCTTAAACGAGCCCCTGTGGGCAGCCCCTCTCCCCAAAGAGTCTGAGAGCAGCCTCACAGGTGACTATCTGAAAAACAACCCCAGGTGACTTGATCTCTAAGAGTGGGAATGATGTGTATCCTTTCCCTCTGTGTGAAGAGGGCCAGCAGTGCAGGAAGATTTCTTAGGGCAAGGAGTCACGAGGGAGTTGTTTGAATTCTGGAGCAGGTCGGCAACCGGCTAGCCATCTGGCCGGTGGAGTTTTCAGCCCTTCCAGGAAGGGCTGCCTGGTGGCTTTGCAGACCCTCAAAGAGGCTCAGCGGGTGGAGATCCTCTTTCAGGGTTGCAGCACAAATAGTGGGCAAAGTGTGGCCCTCTGGATTGCATCTCCCAGCAGCCCTGTTAGCCAGCATAGCCAGTGGTGGGTAATGCTGGGAGTTGCAATCCAACAGCATGTAGAGGGCCACAGGATTCCTGCACCTTTTCCTTCGATGGCCCATGTTTGTGCGGTGGGAGACAAGGGTTTTTGGTGAGCCAACTTGGTGGTGTGAAGGAAGGAGCCAGCAGGAGGTGCACCCATGAGCTGAGAAAAAGAGCTACCCCTGTCCCGTCCACCCCATGGGTAGCCCAGCCTCCAGACCTGTTGGACTACATAACCCATCATCCTCAGCCATTAGAGTCATAGGGATTTGGGGTGTTTTGATACACCTGGAAGGGGCCAGGTATGCGATGTCCTGCTTTCCATCACCCAGAAGACTTTTCTCAGTGCCTGGGGGCGGCTGATCACATTGCAGGGTGTGAGGTTGTGCGGACGGCCACTTGGTGGTCTCGGATCAGTACGTGATGGTGCTCTGTGGATGAGAGGTGGTCTGCAGTAGGAAGTGCAAGCACTCACCTGACGTACGTTTCTTCTCTCCTGCAAATTTCGAGGGGGGATTTGGGAGCAGTCGCCATGGCTCTCGAGCAGTGATTTGGGGCTTTCTCGACCAACCTCCGGCCTCCTTCTCTTCCTGGAATCTCCCACCTTTGCAGGGCTTGAAAACAGGTGGAGTAAAAGTCTGTCCTTGACCCAGGTTTAGAGTTATTTTTCTCTCTCTCTCTTTTTATGTGGACCGTCCTGTTCTAGTTCTGCAAACTGAGGTGCTGTGGAAAAGATGAGCGGCTGCAATCCCAGGCAGGAACCTGGATCGTGGCCATAGAAGGCCAGAAGTTAGGGAGAGCAGCGTGGGGCCCTCAGTGCTTCCTCTCTGGAAAATGGGTCTATCACCTAGTGCCTTATTTTATTATAATATGAGGGACTGGAGAAAGGCAAGGGGCGCGGACAAAAGTCAGACTTGCTGCAAGAGGATTCAAAACAATAATTCTGGCAAACCTCTTGAGCCTCTCCAAACCTCAACCAGGAGCAGTTATTTGCAATCGAAATGAAGGATGTTTTTTCTGTTGTTTCTGTTTTTATTTCTCTTCCTGCAGTTATGCTATAGGGTGTGACCTTTTTTCCCCTCAATGAAGCCTGTTTTTATGCCTCTTACCCTTTCCTCCTGTCCTTTCTTGGTTATTATTGTTAGCATTTCGCATGAGTTTAACCCTACTAAATTCTTCTATGCTCCATTTTATACATGTGTGTGTGTATTTTTTTTAAAAAAAGTTTAATTTAATTGTTATTTGAAACTCTCCTTTTATGCTTAATATTACATGGTCTGATGCAGGAATTGCGATTTGTTTTATTTACCCCACCGGCCACCGCAAAGGTTCACATTTCATGTCTTAGTTTTCCCCACACCAGTGATGCAATAAAAGGGCTTGTTTGCTTAATGAAGGTCTCTTGCTTTTTATTTTATTTTATTTAAGTAACATTCCTCTTGGGTAATAGCATGCTGCTTCTACAAAATAAACCCTGGGTATGCTGTCTCAAATTGGTTTCAGTCCATGGCTGAAAGCTGCAATAGTTTGGAAGTCCACGGAGTGGATGGGGCCAATTTTTTGGGAGTATGAAAGAATTTTTAAACCCCATTGCAGAATCTTAAGAGTTGGAAGGGACCACTAAGACTGTCTAGTCCAACCCAAGAATACACAACTATCGGCATCCCACACTTACTTGACAGGTTAGGAGCCAGAGCCCTGTTCAAAAGTGGAAATTATCAAAATGCAGCAATCGACAATTGAGAGAAAAGGGGGCGTGTGGTCTCAAGCACACTAGGAGACTCACTGTGCATAGATTCCAAGAGATCCGTGGTGCATTTCTCAGAAATTGTACACAGTGTGTCTTTTGCACAGTATTTGAATCGTGTGCTGCTTTTTCTCTCAATGCACTCGGTGCTGTCTTTTTGTTCAGCCTGTGTACGACAATAAAAAGACGGTGCCAAGTCCATTGAGAGAAGAAGCAGTATGTGGTTACTTTTGGACCATCTGCTCTTCCAAACCTTTTTGATTATAAGCAGAGCCCATGCGTTGAATATATGGGTTCTGATTATAATCAAAAAGGGTCAGAAGGGCAGATGGTCCAAAACCAAACTATTGAAAAATGGGAGACACCTGTATTAGCACTCTTGCCAGGTGGCCATCCAACCTCTGTTTAAAAACCTCCAAGGAAGGACCTTCCAAAGCAGTCTAGTCCACTCTGGAACAACTCTTACATCCCCAAAGTTCTTCCTAATGTTTAGGGGGAATCCTTTAACTTGTGATTTGAGTCCTGTGTTCCATGTCCTTGTTTCTGCAGCAAGGAAAGACAAGATGCTCCATCTTCTACGTGCCGTTGCTTTAAAGATAGGGGCTGGGATTGGGCCAGGGTCTTGCCTCTTCACCGGCATCTGCAGGAAGTAGAATCAAGCAGTTTCACAACACCCACATTTGGCAAGGGGGCTGCAGTGAGGTTACTACTTGGCAGCAAAGGAACTGATGCACAATGCAACCGTGGCACATTGGTTATGGAGTGCAAACGTGCATCAGAAGAGCCCAAGGCAAGTCGGTACATTAACACTGGTATTCTGGCCATACATCTTTGGAATTCACTAACAGGGTTTCTTAGCATCTGTGCTATGTAGCTAACTACACATAAAGTTGTGTAATTTAGACCACAATAGAGTGCCAACGAGGTTATCTGTTCTTATTGTGTGCCTTCAAGTCATTTCTAAGGCAAAGCTTTCATGGGGTTTTCTGTGGGCTGAGAGTGTGTGATGTGCCTAAAGTCATCCAGTGGGCTTCCATGGCCAAGCAGGGAATTGAATCCTGGTCTCCAGGGTTGTAATCCAGTGCGCAAAACCACTGCGCCACATTGAGCTCTGTCAAATCAGCTATGATTTCTCGTGGTGTGCCTTTGAGTTAGTTCCAGTTAATGGCAAACCTATTGTGGGATTTATTTGGCAGATTTTTTTTTCAGAGGGATTTTGCCCCATTGCCTTCCTCTGAGGCTGAGAGAGCATGACTTGCCCAGGTTACCCAGTGGGTTTCCACAACTGAACAGGGATTCAAACCCTAGTCTCCAAAGTCCTATCCCGGTGCTCAAACCACAGACTTGGTTCAGAGCGAGTTTGCCCTTGCCTTCCTCTGAGGGTGAGAGAGTGTGACTTGCCCAAGGTCACCTAGCAGGATTCTATGGCCAAGCAGGGATTTGAACCCTGGTCTTCCAGTGTCCCAACAATCAAGCCATGCTGGTTCTCCTTTGATGGCGTCACTCTACCGGAGACATGGTCTTCCTATTTCCCCACTGCTTTCCGCTTTGCATTATGACAGTGGTTCTCAACCTGTGGGTCGGGACCCCTTTGGGGGTCGAACGACCCTTTCACAGGGGTCGCCTAAGACCATTGGAAAACACGTATTTCCGATGGTCTTAGGCTCCATTCCCTCCTCGGTGGTGGTGCGCAAGTGCAAGCCACGTGCTCGTGTCCTCCTGCCCCCTGTTTAGAAGGGACTGAAATCGCTCCCCTTCTCCACTACCGGGAGAACCTCCCGTCTGACGGGCCAGCTTGGGGGGGCGGTGGCAGCACGGGGGGCAGGCCCCCTCCTTGCCACAGCCCCTGCCCCACTTGCCATGGAGGGGGGTGCTGCAGAAGGGCCGGGGGGCCGCAAGGCAGTGCTTTTCCCGGGGGGGGAGAGCTGCGCCTGGCGCAAAAGACAAAGGCGCTGGGATTCCTCCCCCCCGGCCAGGGTTGACACTCTGGAAACTTTTCCCACACTGCCCCCCCCAGTGGAAATGAGAGTGAAGCAGAAGCAGAGCCCGGAGGGGTTCTTGGAGTTTTTTCCCCGGGGGAGATGCGCGGCTCCTCTTTTCCTCCCTGCCCGCCTCCCCCTTGTTCCTGGCCAGCGAGGCGGCCTTTGCCGGGGGCGGGGAGGCACTGTAAATAATAAATAAATAATTTTATGGTTGGGGGTCACCACAACATGAGGAACTGTATTAAAGGGTCACGGCATTAGGAAGGTTGGGAACCACTGCATTATGATCTTTCTAAATGAGTCATCTCGTGATACGGCCAAAGTAGGACAGCCTCGGTTTAGCCACCTTGGCTTCTAGGTAGAGTTCAGGTCTGGTTTGCTCTCACATGGATTTATTTGTCTTTATTTGTCTGGAGACTTTGCCTCCAGCACCATGTCACCCTCTCCGTCTTCTCTGGGCACGTGTATTTATTCTTTATTTATTTGTTTATTGAGTTTGTATCCCTTTCACATCAGACCCATCCATGTCCTTAAGGGCTGTCGAAAGATGAGCACACTAGGAAGTTCTTCAATAAATTAAGTTTAATTGGATTACCATAGTTTGCAAATGATATCAATAAATTACAGAACAGTTTTTATTTTTAAAAAAGAAAAACCTAAACCAAAACGGAGCTGAAGACCAGCAACAGTCATACAGCATCCAAAAGGGAGAGGTGAGCTTTGGGGATCCATCTGGTTGCTCCTATGGAGAATACTTTGATGATGGGATTCCATAGTCTCAGCCTGAATGGCACTCACCTTAGGACATCTCTTGCCTCTTGGCTCCATCTTCCCAACCATTCTTCATGAAAACATGGTTTCTGGAAACAAGCTCCATAAATTCAGACTGCAACAGTCATCCAGATGTTTTGGACTTCACCTCCCAGAACTCCTGACTGTTGGCCAAGGTGCCAGCAGGGGCTTCTGGGAGCCGAAGTCCAAACCACCTGGAGGACCAACACAGCATTGGTAGTGCTATGATTCCGTCTTAAATGCCTTGGCTGCATCCTATGGGATCGTGGGGTTTGTAGTCTGGAGGAGCACTAGAGCTCTCTGACTGAGAATTGTAAACACCTCTCCCTAAACTGCAAATCCCAGGATGTCATAGGATGTTGCCATAGAGGTTAAAGTGGAATCATAGTGCTATACCTGTGTGGCATGAAAGATCTCTATTTCTCTCTCCATTCGGGATCTTGGAATTTAATTTTCCTGACTTGGGAAGTCCTTCATCGCATCATTTCCCACTCTCACCCCCTTGTAGCCACTCCTGTTTCCTTGCATAGGAACCGGTAAAAATGCTAAAGAGAGTAGACGGTGGACAAGAAACACACATTTCTTCCTGCCTTTGCAAGGAAGGGATTGCATTGACTTTGGCCATGAAACCATATCGACTACGCTCGCTGGCTGAGTTGCAACTGGAAACTTGGAAATGCTCACGGTCCAACTGCGGAGAGGAAAAGAAAAACGGTCTGTTTGGCTGGGCTTCGACCTTCTCACATGGAGGCTGAAGAATTGTTGCACTGAAGGCTAAGAAATGAGTTCCTTTAAGAGGATGAGAAGGGCCTAAATGTCCTAAATCCACCGAATACCATCTGATCTTGGAAGCTAAGCAGAGTCAGCCCTGGTTAGTACTTGGATGGGAGAATGGCAACAAATACCAGGTGCATTAGAATACCAGAAGAAGGGGGGAAATGGCAAAATCACCTCTGAGGATTCTTTGCCTAAGAAAACCCCAGGAAGTTCATGGGGGCCACCATAAGTTGACAGGGAACTTGAAAACATGAACACATGCAAGAGGCCCAAATGCTCCAAAGGTACAAGATCCCCTCTAATCATGGAAGCAAATTAGAGTTAGCCCTAGTTAGTACTTGGATGGGAGACCACCAAAAAATCCCAGGTGCTGTAGGCTCTATTTCAGAGGAAGAAACTTACAAAAGCCACCTCTGAGGGTTCCTTGCCTAAGAAAACCCTCTGAAAGTCATGGGGTCACATTAAGTTGATAGGGCACTTGAAAACAACAGATTCTAATCTGATCTTGGAGGCTAAATGGAGTCAACCCTGCTTAGTTCTTGGATGGGAGCCTGCCAACAAATCCCAAGTACTGTCGCTTCTATTTCAGAGGCAAAACCACCTCTGAGGACATGATAGCCATGTTTAAATATTTGAAGGGATGTCATGTTGAGGAGGGAGCAGGCTTGTTCTCTGCCACTCCAGAGACCAGGACAAGGAGCAATAGAATCAAGCTGCAGGAAAGGAGATTCCACCTGAACCTCAGGAAGAACTTCCTGAAGGTCAGGGCTGTCCGGCAGTGGAATCTGCTGCTGCCTCCATGGAGTGTGGTGGAGTCTCCTCCTTCTTTGGAGGTTTTTAAGCAGAGGCTGGATGGCCATCTGTTGGGAATGTCTTGATGGGTGTTCCTGCATAGCAGGGGGTTGGACTGGATGGCCTCTGGGTTCTCTTCCATCTCTATGATTCTATGATTCCTAGCCTAAGAAAACCTTGGGTTCCGGGTGCCTCATTTTAAAAAGGATCTAGACAAGTTGCAGGGAGTTCAGAGAAGGACAACAAAGAAGTATGGAGAACCAAACCAATGAGAAGAGATTGAAGGAGCTGGGCATGTTTAGCTTAGTGAAGAGAAGACTGAGGGGGCCACGGATGTCCCCTTTAAATCCCCCAAGGGCCCTCCCAGAGAGGAGTAGGCAGGCCTCTTCTCTGCCACTCCAGAGAGGGGGACCAGGTGCCATGGTTTGGAGTGACAGGAGAGCAGGTTATGATGATACCTGAGAAGGAATGTCTTCTCGACAGCACGGTTTGGCAATGGAAACCATGGCCCAGAGAGCTGGTGAGCTCTCCTTCTCTGGAGGTTTTGGAAAGAGTCTGGACAACTACCTATTACTGGGGATTCCCTGCTTGCATCAAGTAGGGGTGGGACTCCATAGCCCATGAGTCATAGAATCATAGAATCATAGACATGTAGAGTTGGAAGAGACTCCAGGGGCCATCCAGTCCAACCCCCTGCCATGCAGGAACACCCTCAAAGCACTCCCTTTGACAGATGGCCATCCAGCCTCTGCTTAAAATCCTTCAAAGAAGGAGCCTCCACCACACTCCATGGAGGCAGCCTCTTCCACTGCCGGACAGCCCTGACCGTCAGGAAGTTCTTCCCGAGGTTCAGGTGGAATCTTCTTTCCTGCAGCTTGAATCCATTGCTCCTTGTCCTGGTCTCCGGAGCAGCAGAGAACAAGCCCTCTCCCTCCTCTACGTGGCATCCCTTCACATATTTAAACATGGACCTATCATGTCCCCTCTCAACCTTCTCTTCTGCAGACTAAACATACCCAGCTCTCTCAGTCTCTCCTCAGAGGGCTTCATGGCTTCCAGGCCTCTCACCATTTTGGTTGCCCTCCTCTGGACTGGCTCCAGCTTGACCAGGTCCTTCTTGAATTGGGGTGCCCAGAACTGGACACAGGATTCAAGATGGGGTCTAACCAAAGCAGAGTAGAGTGGTACCAGTACCTTCCTCGATTTAGACACCATACTCCTGTTGATGCAGCCGAGAATTGCATTGGCTTTCTTGGCTGCCGCATCACACTGCTGGCTCATGTTCAGCTTGTGGTCTATGAAGACTCCTAGATCCCTTTCACACGTACTGCTATCCAGCCACGTGTCCCCCATCCTATATTTCTGTATTCCATTCTTTCTACCTAAGTGTAGTCCCCTTCCAACTCTATGAGACTCTGAATCCATGGGGTCCTCGACACACACACACACACACAGAGACAAGAGGATGGTAAGGAAGCTTTGGGAAAGAGACAAAGCGCTGAGGGCAGGGGGCTAATGAGTGAGGAGACCCTAAATTAAAACCCCAGCGTGCTTCAAGAATGCCAGAAGGGTTTGTGTGGCACGGTGAAGGGGCAGAGCCTGGAATTAGCATGCTAAAAGCCGCATGGCTGCCCAGACGGGGAATGCAGAACAACGCAGCAAGTTTAAAGGAATGCAACAAACAAGGGTGCAGTGATTTGACTGGTATGACCACTAGCCGTTTCCAGTTACTTTCAAAAGTTACTTGTGAAGAACATCTTTAGAGGTATTTTGACAGAGGTAGCTCAAGTTTTATACCGCTCTCGTATCAGTTCTATTTTCTTTTTGTCTCTTAAAAAACAGATAAGTAACGGAAAAGTGAACAAGCAATACAACAAGAATTGGAGTTCCTGTTTTAGCGCTGTAGAGAAGAACAGGCGTGAGCTCTTTTTCGAAAAGGAAAAAGAAATGGTTTCCCAAACTTTGTCAAAATGGAAGATGCTGATGAAACTGGTCAGGAACCAGGGTCCTGAATTCTGGAGGTTCATCCCAAGACAAACAGACCTATTGAAACCCTCGAGGACTGGTGAGTTATATATGTGAATCTTATAGAGTCAATAGGTCTACTCCAGAGGGGAGGGCTGGCAATAATTTGGGTAAGGTTGGCTCAAGGGAGTGGGGCTCAGTTGCCTGAGAAAGAGGGACTGAAGGGAAGGAGGGGAGCCTTGGAACCAACTGCCATTTCTATGTCCCTTTTGAACACCTAGACAACAGAGGAATTACATGTCTAAATCCCACTGAAATCAATAAGACTCCAGCATTTTTAATTGCTCCCTTTAAATCCTCCTCCTGTTACAAATGCCACCTGCCTACCCTACAGATTCTATTGGCACTCCAGCGACAGCCGGCAGCTCCCATGTCTCTGGAGCAGTGAATCCATTCTGGGTTTTAGTGCAAGCTTTAAATGAGCTTTCTAGAGTGCTGAGTCCTTGTTGTTGCTGCTGCTGCATTTCTGACTTATGGTGACTCTAAGGTGACCCTATTACAGGGTTGTTTTTTTTGGCAAGATGTGTTAGAGGCAGTTTTCCACCATTGTCTTCCTCTGAGGCTGAGAATGCATGACTAGCCCAAGGTCTCCCAGTGGCTGAGTGGGGAGTCAAACCCCGGTCTCCAAAGTCATAGTCCAACACTCAAACAACTATACAACAATGGCTGTCCATGCTGAGTCCTATCTGCTCCCTCAAATAGGTTCAACACTTTGGATAGCTCATTTAAAGTTCAGACTAAAACCTGGAACAGATTCAGCACCTTATTGGGTCTCACAGAGGGCATTTCAAGTGAACCCACTCTGGATTTTAATGCAAAACTTAAGCAAGCTTTCTCAGGAACCAAGCCCTCACCTCCAAAATAGGTTCAGCCCCTTGAATAGCTCCTTTGAAGTTCAGACTAAAACCTGGAACAGATTCAGCACCCCGTTGAGTCTCACAATTTTCTACTTGTGAGTCAACTGCAGCTGAGGGGCAAGAAGGTGCAGGTGGCACAATAAGTTATGAAGCAACTGGATATATGCAAGTAGAAATGTCTTTGGACTTGAACTGGTGAGGAGTGCAAAGTATTTTTGAAAAATCAAAATTAATCCACCCACACACTGTAAAATTCATCTAAGATATTTCTGGTGATTATGTGGAAAGGAACTCATTTCATGAAACGACTTCTGCTCACAATGGAGCTGGGGATGTTAAGAGATGGTTAAGAGGGACATGAGAGCCATGTTTAAATATTTGAAGGGATGCCATGTAGAGGAAGGAGAGGGCTTGTTTTCTGCTGCTCCAGAGACCAGGACAAGGAGCAATGGATTCAAGCTGCAGGAAAGGAGATTCCACCTGAACCTCAGGAAGAACTTCCTGACGGTCAGGGCTGTCCAGCAGTAGAATCTGCTGCTAACTCCATGGAGTGTGGTGGAGTCTCCTTCTTCTTTGGAGGTTTTTAAGCAGAGGCTGGATGGCCATCTGTTGGGAATGCTTTGATGGGTGTTCTTGCATAGCAGGGGGTTGGACTGGATGGCCCCTGGGGTCTCTTCCAACTTTATGATTCTATGATTATCTTGTTTATCCCATAACTTGTCTACCAACAGGGATTTAAATGTATTTATTGTCTGGACAAGGTGCAATCTCTCGTTCTCTCTGCCCACTCTTGATTTCAGGAAGGCTGGAAAAGCACTGCTTGGCCCAGTCCTGGCACACTTCAGATGTGCTGGAATACAACTCCCATCATTCTCAGCCAGCAGGGCCATTGAGAAGATGGGAGTCAGGTCTAGAAATTCCTAGAGAGCTGTGCGGCGGCGGTGGAGGGTTTGGGGGGAGTCTGCTTTATAGCCTTCCTTTATGCCTCTTTGAGGCACTGAAATATTCTGATCCCAAACCATAGAGTTGGGCACCATGGTTCGGGAAGGATATTGGCAAGGTGGAAAATGTCCAGAGGAGAGTGACCAAAATGGTAGAAGGCCTGGAAACCATGAAGCTCTACGAGAAATGGCTTAGGGAGCTGGGTATGTTTAGCCTGGAGAAGAAAAGTTTAAGGGGGGACCTAATGACCATGTTTAACTATTCGGAGGGATGTCATATGGAAGATGGCGCAAGTTTCTTTTTTGTTGCTCCAGAGACTAGGACATTATGGAACAGGAAAAGAGATTCCCCCTACACATTAGGAAGAACTTCCTGACAGTCAGAGCCTGGAGAAGAGATGGTTAACCCGGAGAAGAGAAGGTTAAGAGGGGACATGTGAACCATGTTTAAATATTTGAAGGGATGTCACGTAGACAATGGAGCAAGACTGTTTTCTGCTGCTCCAGAGACTAGGGCAAGGAGCAATGGATTCAAGCTGCAGGAAAGGAGATTCCACCTAAACCTAGGAAGAACTTCCTGATGGTAAGAGCAGTTCATAAATGGAATCTGCTGCTGCCTCTGTGGAGTGTGGTGGAGTCTCCTTCTTTGGAGAGGCTGGATGGCCATTTGTTGGGAATGCTTGGATTGTGTCTTCTTGCATGGCAAAATGGGGTTGGACTGGATGGCCCCTGGGGTCTCTTCCAACTCTAGGACTCTATGATTCTATGTGTAACCATCACACACAAACTAGTCCAATTGTTAGTCGAGCCACAGCAGAAAGAGTGAACCAACGGGACTTTATATATGTGCTGATTGACCACTATGATGGACCGAGTGTCTTCTAGGTGGTAGTAACTGCCAGGATTCCAGCCATGTCATCGTACCCTTTTGGATGATGCATCAGTATTTCTCCGTGCCTTTTACGTCCCCCTCAGTTCCCTGGTCTGGCAGGAACAGCCCCTGCGCATTATTCCCCCTTACCTAAGGGGACAACCAGCAGATACACATGAGCACACACACCATGGGTTGCACCATGTCAGGAATCAGCCAAAGGAGGGAGTGGTGCAACCATCATGGAGCTATGCAAACATAGATTTACACTGTTCCAAGCACCATGTAAGCTCTCAGCTGGAATGTTTTCCCCTCGGCACCTCGGAGGACTCTTGCAGCCGTACAAGGCAGAGGTGCCATCTCGAGATGTTCCTGGTTGATGCACTTACTTAGTGAAGGCTGGTTAGCTTCCTATCCCAAGGCTCCCAGTCCCACTGATCTCAGCTCACATCCAGTGGTCCCATCAGGGTGGGGGACTTTGGGGCCCCCTAGCAGAATGAGCAAGAGGATATACAAACACACTCACACCCAACCACACACACACAAAAAAACCTTTCTATATTTTGCCATACGAGAAATCATACACACATTACCACCGAAAGAGGAGGTCCAGGTGAGTGGAGGGACGAAGTCTTGACCAGAACCTCACCTTGTTCAGAACTCTGCCGTCCACGAGGGACAATGTGCCATTTTAAAGGGCTTGTTTGCTACAATTAGGGTAATAATTCCCCTAATATTTACCAGTGGCACATAAGGATCGTGGATCAAGGAAGGCTTTGCTCATGGATCCGTCCCCAAAGCGGCTTTCTTCTGTTTCCTCAGACAGTGTCCAACCTGCCCTGGACCAGAGACGAAACATGTCTGAGTGTGTCTTAGAAGGAGAAATTGCCAAACAGATTTGCTCTGAAATGTTTCTTTTTCCCCCAGATGATCTCCAGTCCTTGGCCTTGCATTTTTCTTCCCTTCTCCTGGAGGGGCTGACAGTTTGCCAAAAGAGTTGGCCACCATTCCAGGGGATGGATCAGGCCCAAACGTTGCCAGTGGGGGTCAATGAAAGGTTCAAAAGGTGGGCCCCAAAATGTCTCCATCTTTCTTGCCTGGGAGGGAAGGGATAGGAGTGAGTGGTTCACACTGGAGAGACAGACAACGGCACAAGGTGTCATCAGTGAAAGTCAAAAGGAAGCCCTGAAGTCTGGACAGGAAGAAGATGAACTTTGGTGTGGAAGTGGTGGCACGGAAGGAAGATTGCCCTCTTCTATTTGTGGTCTTCCAGGGAGCCTGTGTCTCACATTCCCGTGTGGTCACATCCAGTCAACTCTGTCACTTGTCCCAACGCAGCGTCTCTGATAGACTTACGAATGGCAACCAGAGGCTGCCCCACTGCCTGGTTCTTCTCTGGTTCTTCTCCCCAAACGTTTGATCCTCAGCGCCCTTCCTTAAAATGGAAATGTGGCACCTTCAGAGCAACACAGCTGGAAAGCAAAAGAAGGCTTAAAGTCTCTGGGTTGCTTGCTAGCCCTTTGGGAAGTCACCGCTTCTCCCTTCTCTGCACACAGATCTTCTGATGGCAGACAACCTTAGACTTCCAAAAAGTTCTCCGAGATGGGAAGGATACTCTGGCAATAGCAGGAACCAAGACCTTTCCGGCCTTCAAATACAGAGATCTCGGCCAGTGCTACTCCATGCGGTGGTCTAGGAGTGGTGCCAGTCCGTGAGCCGTTGGCTGCTGATCCACAGTGAGTTTCCAAGGAAGAAAGAAACGTCTGGTAATAGTATGGCACAAACAAGGTACTGGTCCCTGGCACTTTGGGGGGAATAAGTCACCCTTGCCATAACAGATAGCATTTGAAGTTTTCATCTAAGCAAGGCAAGAAATCCCCAGTGGGGGCAGAGAGCTTTTCCTCACTGAGAACTGCAGCCTTGCATCGACATTAGTAGGACCTCTGGTTCTCTTAAAGGACAAATCCACTGCAGAATAAGCAACGAAGGGTGTTTTTGAGTATTTTCCAACTTATGGTGATTCCAAGGCGAGTTTATCACCTGGTTTTCTTGGTGAGATTTGATCACAGGGGGTTTGCCTGAGGCTGAAACAGTGTGACTTTCCCAGGGTCACCAGTGGGTTCCCACAGCTGAGCAGAGGCAATTTGATGCTCTGGTCTTGAGAGTTGTAGTCCAGTGCTCACGCTGTTTCTCTTTTTTGAGACACGACGGGTTGCTTTGTGACGTTCTCTTTTTCACACAGGACTGGGAAATCGGAGAAACATTAGAGTGGTCTTTGATGGGATCGGTGGCCAAGGAACGTCCACGAGGAGAGACACTGAGTGGTCCGTCCAGCGAGACGTAGCAATCGGTTGCCTGGCTGGAGCTACAGGTGAGGAAGAGACAATGGCTGCTGTTCCCTTGAGCTGCAGCTTCAGGATTCACCTTTCCCAAAGCTCTGGTCCCAGTGAGACGGAAAGCAGCAGCTATGGAAGGACGGTGGGTGGGCAGGCAGGAAGGAGGAATTATTTTTCTGGGACACCCGATGGAGTTGGCAACCTTTCATGCCCTGGCTCTTCCAAGAGATGGTTAGAAGAGGTTTGCCTTGAGCGGGTTGGGCTTCCGGTGGAAAGAGGAAAGGACGCCGGAGAAGGGTCCCGGCATGGCCTCGGCCGGCTGCCAAGCCTTCAGGAGGTCGGCCGTGTTGGTGGCCCCGTTGCTCGTGCTCACCCCGGCCCACAGAGCCTGGTTCTTTAGGGCTTGGGGGGCATGGCCAGGTCCCATGCCTGGCTGCCCGCTCCCAGGGCTGGGGCTCAGGCTGCTGCCAGGACTGTTCAGGTTGCTGGCCGTGGGCAGAGAGGCTGTGCTGTCTGGGGTCGGGCTGCAGTTGGACTCCTTGGACTCGTCATCTTCAGAGGAGGAGCGGGGGTCACCCTTCTTGCCGCCTGAAGAACCGCCACCGCTGCCACCGTTGCCACTGCCGTTCTGCCCCTTGGCGTTGGCCGCCCGCTCTTGCTTGCGGAACTTGGCTCGGCGATTTTGGAACCAGACCTGAAGGAGAAGAGACAGTGGGGAGAGGGCAATAAGTCGACAATGTGACGTGGCAGCTAAGAAAGGCAATGCAATTCCAGGTTGCATCAATAGGTTGCATCAGCGTCTATGTTGAGGGAAGTAATAGTACCTTCTATTCTGCTTTGGTCAGACCCTACCTGCAATCCTGTGTCCAGTCCTATCTGCTCCCTCAAATAGGTTCAGCACTTTGGATAACTCATTTAAAGTTCAGACTAAAACCTGGAACAGATTCAGCACTTTATGGTGAAGGGTCTGGAAGCCATGAAGCCTTATGAGGAACGGCTGAGGGAGGTGGGTATGTTTAGTATGCAGAAGAGAAGCGTAAGAGGGGACATGATAGCCATGTTTAAACATTTGAAGGGATATCATGTGGAAGATGGAGCAAGCTTGTTTTCTGCTGCTCCAGAGACCAGGACAAGGAGCAATAGATTCAAGCTGCAGGAAAGGAGATTCCACCTGAACCTCAGGAAGAACTTCCTGACAGTAAGAGTAGATCAACAGTGCAATATGCTGCTGCCTCAATGCAGCGTGGTGGAGTCTCCTTCTTTGCAGGTTTTTAAACAGAAGCTAGGTGGCAACCTGTCCAAGGGGGTGCTTTGCCTGTGTATTCCTGTGTGGCAGAACAGGTTGGACTGGATGGCCCTTGGGGTCTCTCCCACCTTTATGATTCTATTATTTATACATATACACACACACATGCACACAGGCATGAAGGCTTTCTAGATCATTGTGTGTTGCTCTGAGTCTCTGGAGAAGAAGCTGGGGACACAAGTCATGCTGCCAGAGGGAATGGTTTATTGATAAAAAACCCAGCGAGTTTTATCCTCTCAAAGGCCTTCTTCTTCAGGGGTGATTTGGAACTTAACTTCAGAAATTTGGAGGGCCGATTTCTTCTTTGTTCCAGTGTAAGAATTTCCCTTTCAGAAATTCCTTACAAGTAAAACCTGTTTGAAAATCCTGAGGACTTTCCCAAAAGATGGCATTCTCTTCGTCTTCAGAAATCTTTAAATTGAGGGTGGGTGACCACTGTCAGAAAAAAATTATCTGTGGATTCTTACCCTGGGGGTTGAACCAGGTGGCCTTTGGACCCCTTTCAATTCTACGATTATCTTTTCAGCCCATCATTTTGATCATAGAATCATAGAGTTGGAAGAGACCCCAGGGGCCATCCAGTCCAACCCCCTACTATGCAGGAAAACCCATCAAAGCATTCCCAACAGATGCCCACCCAGCCTCTGCTTAAAAACCTCCAGAGAAGGAGGAGATTCCATCACACTCTATTGAGGCAGCAGATTCCACTGCCAGACAGCTCTGACCATCAGGAAGTTCTTCCTGAGGTTCAGGTGGAATCTCCTTTCCTGCAGCTTGACTCCATTGCTCCTTGTCCTGGTCTCTGGAGCAGCAGAAAACAAGCTTGCTCCATCTTCCATATGATATTCCTTTAAATATTTAAACATGGCTGTCATGTACCCTCTTAACCTTCTCTTCTGCAAACTAAACATACCCAGCTCCCTCAGCCACTCCTCAGAGGGCTTCATGGCTTCCAGACCCTCCACCATTTTGGTTGCCCTCCTCTGGACACGTTCCAGCTTGTCGACATCCTTCTTGAATTGAGGTGCTCAGAAATGGACACAGGATTCCAAATGAGGCCTAACCAATGCAGAATAGAGTGGTACCATTACCTCACTCAATCTGGACACCATACTCCTATTGATGCAATCAAGGATCACGTTGGCTTTCTTGGTTGTCGCATCACACTGCTGACTCATGTTCAGCTTGCGATCTACCAAGACTCCTAGATCCCTTTCACACGTACTGTTACCCAGACACGTGTCCTCCATCCCATATTTGTGCATTCCATTTTTTCTGCCTAAGTGCAGGACCTTACATTTCCCCCTGTTGAAATTCATTTTGTTAGCTCTGGCCCAGCTCTCCAATCTTTTGAATTTTGATCCTGTCCTCTGGCGTATTAGCAACCCCTCCCAATTTGGTATCATCTGCGGATTTGATCAGCATGCCCTCCACTCCTTCATCCAAGTCATTGATGAAGATGCTACAGAGTTCTGTCCTGGGCCCAGGACAGAACCCTCAGGCACCCCACTAGTCACTTCTCTCCAGGAGGAAAAGCAGCCATTCGTGATCACCCTTTGGGTTCGGTCGGTCAACCAATTACAAATCCACCTAACAGTAGCCCTGTCCAGCCCATATTTTACCAGCTTCTTTGCAAGAACGTCATGGGGAACTTTGTCAAAGGCCTTCCTGAAATCAAGATATGCTACGTCTACAGCATTCCCTTCATCTATCAAGCTTGTAACCTTTATCATAAAAGGAAATAAGATTAGTCATGCCAGACTTATTTCTGAGAAATCCATGCTGGCTTTTAGCGATGATGGCATTGCTTTCTAAGTAATTACAAACTGACTGTTTAATAATCTGCTCTAGGATCTTTCCTGGTATTGATGTCAGGCTGACTGGGCAATAATTATTAGGGTCCCCTTTTTTCCCCTTCTTGAAGATGGGGACAATGTTTGCCCTCCTCCAGTCTGCTGGGACTTCTCCTGTTCTCCAAGAGTTCTCAAAGATTATTGCCAGTGGCTCAGAAATGACTCCTGCCAGTTCTTTTAATATCCTTGGATGTAGTTCATCTGGCCCTGGGGACTTGAATTTATCCAGTTTAGCCAGATATTCCTGTACTACTTCTCAACTTATTCTGTGCTGCATTTCCCTCACTTCCTCACCTGCTCCCCACGACCCAGGTTGGGTCCTTCTACCCTTTTGGGAGAAAACGGAGGCAAAGGAGGTATTGAGTAGTTCTGCCTTCTCACTTCCCCCCATTATTAATTGGTCACCTTCTCCAGGTAGTGATCCTATCATTTCCTTGTTTTTCCTTTTGCTGCGGACATATCTAAAATACCCTTTTTATTGTTTTTGATGTCTCTGGCAAGCCTGAGTTCATTCTGCACTTGAGCTCCTCTGACTTCCTCCCTACATCTCCTGGCTATTTGCTTGAATTCCCCTTTGGTGGTTTCCCCCTTCTTCCATTTCCTGTACATGTTTCTTTTAACACTTAGCTCAGCTGAGAGTTCTTTGGTCAACCATTCCAGTTTCTTTAGACACCTGCCATTTTTCCTCCTTATTGGCACAGTTTTCAATTGTGCATCCTGTATCTCAGTTTTAAGAAACTCCCATCTGTTGAAGTAGACTCTGAGAGAGGGTCAGTCTAGGTAGCCACAAGACCCTACATATGCTCATAGTTGTAGAATCTAATATGAGGAATCATCTGAAAGTGTGTCACAAGTCAAGGGATTTCCATATGCTGATAACAATAGCAATGATAACCAGAGTTGCTTCTGTTTTTGAATACAGAGTTTCGGTCACGGTGTGCTAACTGCTGAAACCTTCCATAACATATTGCCTGGAATGTAAATATCTGAAGAGTAAGAGGGTGTCAGAGAATATTGCAGACGCTGCAGTCCCTCAGAGGAGTGGGCAAGAGGGAATATCTTTCTACTACGTTCCTATAAAACTGACTTGTAACTTGAGTTCGGGGCTCTTGGCTTCGGAAGCGATTCCAGCCACGTAGCCTGGCCATAATAAACTCTTTTTCCTTTACTCTTTGGTCTCTCTGTCTCTGGATTTCTCCTTTCTCTTTTAGTATTCTTGACCACAGGATTTCAGCAAGTAGCTCCCTAAGTTTAGAGAAATCAGCTTTCTTAAAGTTTAGGATGTGTGTCTGGCTACGCTTGGCTTCTCCTTCCCACTGAATGACAAACTCCAAGAGAGCACAGTCACTCCCTGCTAAGGATCCCACCACCTCCACCTCATGAACTAGGTCATCCCTGCTGGTGAGGGTCAGATCTAAAATAGCCAATCCCCTTGTCGCCTCTTCCACCTTCTGGACCATGAAATGGTCTGCAAGGCGAGCAAGGAACCTGTTGGACCTTGCGGTCTTTGCAGAATTTGACTGCCAAGAATCATAGAAATCTAGAGTTGGAAGAGACCCCAGGGGCCATCCAGTCCAACCCCCTGTCATGCAGGAACACCCTCAAAGCACTCCCGACAGATGGCCATCCAGCCTCCGCTTAAAAACCTCCAAGGAAGGAGCCTCCACTACACTCCAAGGCAGCCGATTCCACTGCCGGACGGCCCTGACTGTCAGGAAGTTCTTCCTGAGGTTCAGGTGGAATCTCCTTTCCTGCAGCTTGAATCCATTGCTCCTTGTCCTGGTCTCTGGAGCAGCAGAAAACAAGCCCTCTCCCTCCTCTACATGGCATCCCTTCAAATATTTAAACATGGCTCTCATGTCCCCTCTTAACCTTCTCTTCTGTAGACTAAACATACCCAGCTCTCTAAGTCTATCCTCATAGGGCATTGTATCAGGATAATTGAAGAAATATCAGGATAATTGAAATCTCCGATTAACACTGCATCTCTCTCATGCTATCCCACTTTTGATATTTCTTCACTGGTTACCCATTCTCGACAAGCTTCTTGTTTTAACAGTCACAGCCCTACACAACCTACCGCCTTGCTGTCTTTCAGCCCTTATTTCTATTTACCAACCTGCTCATGATCGATGTTCTAGGAATTTTCTGCTCCTCACCTAATCAAGGTTTCCCTTTCTTTGCCTCGGCTTTGCCCTTTCCCACTCGCTGCTCCAGACTCATGTAATTCCCTCCGTGAACATTTGTGGACTGCCCCCTTCCCTCGTTATTTTTAAATCCCAATTAAAAGCCATCTTGTTTTCCAAAGTGCTTTTTTTTAGTTTAATATTGTTTTATAGTTTTGTATACTTCAACTACGTGTACTTATCATTTTGTATTATATTCTATTTTTTATTTTATATGGATAATTTGTTATAAGGTATAAGGTAAAGTTGAAGGCTTTCATGTCCAGAATCCATAGGTTGTTGTGGGTTTTCTGGGCTTTGAGGCCGTGTTCTATTAGTATTTCCTCCTGACGTTTCGCCTGCATCTGTGGCTGGCGTCTTCAGGGGATCTGGTGGCATGGAAGTGAGACAGAGTGTATACACTTGTGTAGTCCCCGGGTGGAAGGGAGCAATTTGCATGTGTTGCAATTGGCCTGTTGTTAAATGGGATATCCCCAGCGTTGTATCAGTCAGGGGATATGCATAGTGGCGCATTAAGTACATTAGCAACCCATTGTATTATTCCCTGTGGAGGGACTTCCAGAATCTGGGTGGTGTTCATTGGCATATTTACTTAATGCACTGTTATGCATATCCTCTGAATAACAATACACCCTGTGGGACATCCCATTTAGCAATAGGCCATCCCACAGGCCAACTGTAACGCATGCAAATTGCTTCCTCCCACCTGGGGACTACACAAGTATATATACTCTGTCTCACTTCTGTGCCACCAGATCCTCTGAAGACGACAGCCACAGATGCAGGCGAAACATCAGGAGAAAATACTAATAGAACACGGCCTCAAAGCCCGGAAAACCCACAACAACCAATTGTAACGTATAGTTTTATTTTTCCTCCCTTCCCTCTGAATTCATGTCAATACACATAATTTAAATTGCAAGTCTTTGGCAGGACCTACTTTTTTTATTGTATTGCTTGTGAAGTGCCATGTACACAGATGGCACTATATAATAAATGCATCATCATCATCATCATCATCATCATCATCATCATCATATGATTCTATGAGAAGTTAGCAAATTGGTGAGCATGGAGATCTCTCCCTCTCTCATTCTCTCCATCCCTCTCTCTCTCTCTCTCCTTCTCACACACACACACAGACAAATGCAGCCATGCCATCTCTCACCTGCACCCTGGCTTCCGTGAGGTCTATCTTGAGGGCCAGCTCTTCCCGGGTGTAAATGTCTGGGTAGTGAGTCTCTGCAAAGACTCTCTCCAACTCCTTCAGCTGCGAGCTGGTGAACGTCGTGCGAATCCTGCGTTGCTTCCTTTTCTCATTTATGGTGGAGGGGTCCGAGAAGAACTTGTAGGGAACTGGGGGGGGGAGGTGGAAAAAAAAAGAAAGAACACCCTTCACTTAGAAGCCATGGTCGAGATGGGAGTCTGAACACTGTTGCATTAAGAGGGGAGCAGGAAACCCAGGCCATTTCCGCACCAGATTGTTATAGTGCTATTATTCCACTTTCGACATCCTACGGAATCCTGGGGTTTGCAGTTTAGGGAGGGGCCTTAAAGGCCATCCTCAAAGGCCTCTCCCTAAACTGCAAACTCCAGGATTCCATAGGATGTTGAAAGTGGAATAATAGCACTATAACAGGTTAGTGAGGACATGATCCCAGATATTTTGGCCAAATGGCAAGTTCCCCCCTCACTCTCCCATCCAAAGCTACTGAGTTTGTTTCTTTGCAACTGATTTGGAAGAAAACAGTCTCTCATCACTACCTCCCCATCTTCATTTCCCTGTGGAGGGATCGTCAAGCAGCAGTCTACCTAGCAGGGTTGGTGGTAACAATCAGTGAAATAATGTATATCAAGGATTTTGAGCACTGCAAGGAGGAGTATATTGTAAAAATCAAAGAATTCTGAATGCAAATCCTGAAAGCAGGAAACTGCTGGATCTGTGGAGGCCTCTCCCACCCCCCACCCACCCCCATCCCATTCTGGATCAATAGATTTGAAAAAATAGCTGAACTACAAAACCTCTTCCTGAGCTGAGGTTGGCATAGCTATAATGGAGAAATCAAGGCTGTAGTCCAAACCAGTGACTTTGCTTTGCACCCAGAAATTCCTACATTCAGTTCCATTCCCCAGCATCTTCACCTAGAAAACTCTCAGATAATGTGGAAAATCTTTATTGCTCCCAGTTATGGGCTGGACTGGGAAGTGGAATCATGCAGCCTCCCAGCATTCTCATTCTACAGGGAATAATGATATCAGGAAGAAAATGGGGCTAGGGGACTTCCCCTTGATATGCTAGATTTCTGCAAGCAGGGATTTTGGGCCAAGGTCTGGATAAGATTCCAGGCACATGCAGTGAGGGTGGTTCATTTGTTTGCATGGCTTTTAAGAATGCACTTCCACCAAATGGGAAGGGTTGCATGCAAAAATGAGGATTAAAACATCACTAGAAAAATATCCAGCTGCATCTGAGCCACTTGACGGAGATTTTTGGGGGGTTCTTGTTACGCTCAGAGGAGCCGATTTATAGGCAGTGAAACAAACACTTCAGCAAGGAAAGACCAACCAAAACAGACCTGTGACCAATCAGTGCTGCCCACTCTCAAAAGATCATTCCCAAGTGGTCAGAAGGAGATCCACTCACTAAGAGAGGAGCTGCCTGTCAAGATGAGTGACAGAACAGGGAGGATTCCATCAGAGGATCATGGAATCTTAAAGCTGGAAGAGACCCCAAGGGCCATCCAGTCCAACCCCCTTCTGCCATGCAGGAAGACACAATCACAGCACTCCTGAAAGATGGCATCCAGCCTCTGTTTAAAAACCTCCAAAGAAGAAGAATTCACCATTCTCCAAAGCAGCCCATCCCACTGTTGAATAGCTCTTAACGTTTAGGTAGAATCTCTTTTCTTGTAATTTGAATACATTGCTCCATGTCCTAGCCTCTAGAGCGCAGAAAACGAGCTTGCTCCGTCTTCCATGTGATATCCTTTCAAATATTGGCTATCATGCCACCCCTTAATTTTCTTTTCTCCAGGCTAAACCCAGTGAGGCATTTAAATCTTTTATTCCCAGGCTCAAGTCAAGGCTCAAGTCCTTGCAAGGTCCTTCCAAGTCAAGTCTGGGAGCCAGTTTCTGAAGTGGGGAATGGGATCCTTCCTATTCCCCATTCCAGAAGCTTTAGAAGGACGGATCCTTCCCTGTGCTCTAGGGGAAAGCCTTGCCTTCTGCTCTTAGGAAAAGTTTTAGAAGGCTCCTCCGATATGCAGCGGGGACTGGCTGCTGAGCAGACCTCAAGCCCCCCACCTAACTTGTTTGCTGTTCCCCTCCAAGGCCATTTCCGCATTAGCCTGTTATAGCGCGATGATTCCACTTTCAACCTCCTCTGGAATCCTGGGGTTTGCAGTTTCGGGAGGGGTCAGCCGGCCCCTCCCGAAACTGCAAACCCCAGGATTCCAGAGGATGTTGAAAGTGGAATCATTGCACTATAACAGGCTAGTGCGGAAATGGCCCAAGAAACGCACCCGCACTTTGGGCTTGAGACAGATCATCATGTGACCAGCAGGCAAAAAGAGATGGAAGTGTTGTTGTAAGGTGTCCAGATGAATGGGTTATGTTACTGCACCAAGGGCAGCAAGTCAATCCCTAAAAATATACAAGTCACGAGTCAAGTTGAATCAGCGCATCATTTATGGCCAAGCTGAGTCCATGTCCAGTCACTGAAGTGACTTGAGCCTGAGTCAAATGACTCAAGTCTGCATCACTGGCTAAACCTACCCAGCTCCCTCAGCTCCTCCTCACAGGGCTTCACGGTTTCCAACCCTTTAGCTATTTTGGTCGCCCTCCTCTGGACACCTTCCAGCTCGTCCATGTCCTTCCTGAGCTGTGGTGCCCAGAACTGGACACACGGGTCTTCCAGGTAAGGTCTGAGCAAAGCAGAATAGAGCAGGACTGTTATTTTCCCAACACTCCTGTTGATACAGCCTCAAATTGCATTGGCCTTTTTGGCTGCTGCATCACACTGGTGCCTCATATTTCACTCATGGTCTTTTAAGACCGCCTGGATCCTTGTATTCTTTTGAGCCAAGTGTCATTCATCCCCTGCTCCTACATTTCACTTTTCCTGCTTGGATGTTCTACTTTAACAATTATCCAGTGGCTGTTTACATGTGAACCAGGGATGGAAACCAGCCATGTCCTCCTTCCTGGACTCCGAGTCCCACCATCCTTTGCCACTAGCTATGCTGGCTAGGGCTGATGGGAGTTGCAGCCCAATGACACCCGGAGAGCCACAAGATTCTCACCTCTGCGTTTGACAAATGTTGGTCTCACTCAAGAGAAGGCGCTCAAAAGCTGCCAGTCTTGGGCACTTCTGGTTTTCAAAAGAACCAGGTAGATACTGATGGGAAAGAAATTTCTCTCCTTGGGATGGTGGAGAGGAGCTCTTGGTCAGACCAGAAGCCTGACAAACCTGGCATCGCATTCAAGATATATGAGACAGTTGATTTGTAAAGTACCTTCCAAGCAACAACAACAAAGGCTTAATAAGCGTAACCTAATACAGGTTGAGAATCCCTTATCCAAAATGCTTGGGACTAGAAGTATTTTGGATTTCGGATTATTTCAGATTTTGGAATACTTCAATTTGCACATACGTACACATGAGATATCTTGGAGACGGAATCCAAGTCTAAACACAAAATGCATTTATATTTCATATACACTTTATACTTACAGCCAGAGCAGTGGTTCTCAACCTGGGGGTCGGGACCCCTTTGGGGGTCGAACGACCATTTCACAGGGGTCGCCACTCCTCAATCCTGCCCCCCCCCCTTTTAAAAGAAGGTGGCCTCACAGCCAATGGGAGCAGTGCTTCTGAGACCCCTGCGCTGGGGTTCAAACTGCAGACCCCAGGATTCCATGGGATGGTGAAAGTGGAATAATAGGGCTATAACAGTCTAGTGCAGAAATAGCCAGGATGACTTTCTCCTCTCGCTTTCGTTGTGCGTGGACCCTTGGCGCCTGCCACACGCACGTGTTGTGTTCTTCGCCTGACTGTCTTGCATTCCTCGCTTTTTGTACGTTCAGCGTCCGCACTCCCTTTAAGGGAGGGAGGGAAACAAAATGCGTCTGCTTCTGCCGCCGCCACCTTTCCTCCCTCCCTGTCCTTTCCTCCCTGCGCTTTGTGTAAAATGTGGGCTGTTTCGGCCTTGCCTTTGGGAGTGACTGGCTTTTTGAACTGTGGAAACCCAACATTCAGAACTAGAACTACTGCCTTAATTCTGGCATTGATGGACGCTCTCTGTGCTTAAAAAAGGGGGGAGGGTTACCAGTTTTTGGGCATTAGAAGTCTATCCAGAGCAGTGATTTAGGGCAGTGTTTCCAATCTATTTGATGTTGGAAATAACTAACTAACTAACTAACTAAATAATAAATAAATAAATAACGAAAATGATTTTATGGTTGGGGGTCACCACAACATGAGGAACTGTATTAAGGGGTCGCGGCATTAGGAAGGTTGAGAACCACTGAGCCAGAGCGTAATTTTGTACAATAGCTTTAACAAGTTGTGCAAAGTTTGTGTACATTGAACTTTCAGAAAACAAAGGAGTCACTATCTGAGCCACCCATGTGGACCATTTTGGATTTCGGAGTATTTTGGATTTCCTGTTTCTGGATAAGGGATGTTCAACCGGTAATTATTTTTGTTTATGGAGAAGCTATCCTACTCTTGAACCAGCTGAAAGCCTTTGCATTAGGGAAATACTCCCTTGGTTCTCTCTAAAGCAGAGGTCAGGACTCCTTCAGAAGGAAGCGTTCTGTGTGGCCCAGAGCCTTGCACAGGCTGGCGGACCCTACAAGAAGCTGGCTCGGTTAAACAGGCCAACTTTATCCCTCTTTTCTCAGGAGGTAAAAGACAGAACTTTGGACAATGAGATGCCCAAACTGAAATCACCCCCATTCCCTCTCCTTTTCTTCACGCACAATTTGGAAGCAAGAAGCCGTCTCAGTGGAGATTTAAGTAGATTTCATTGGAGACTTAAGCCATTTCCACCCTCCACTGTTATAGCGCCATTATTCCATTTTCAAGCTCTTGTGGAATTCTGGGTTTGTAGTCTACTGAGCCCAAAGGGCTCTCCACCAGAAGCCTAAATGCCCTTCCCTAAACTGCAAATCCCAGGATTCATAGAATCATAGAATTGGAAGAGACCATGAGGCCATCCAGTCCAACCTCCTGCCATGCAGGAACTCATCTCAAGGCACATACCAACCCCCCGCCCTGGTTGAGTATTTCTTTCTTTTTGGGGAAAAACTGAGGCAAAGAAGGTGTTGAGTAGTTCTACCTCTTCTCTTCCCCATTAGTACTTGGCCATCTTCCATAGGCGCTTGAAACTGGAATAACAGCACTATAACATTGTAGTGTGGAAATGGCCTTATTCTCCTCCCAGACAAAACAGAGGTGGCCCTGGGCTGGCCTTTGCAGCTTGACTCCCTTGCTAGAGCCATCTCTGCCACCTCCTGCTCACTTTCCTGCCATGTAGCTCTCTTAGGCAGTGGAAGGGAATTTGTTCCATTCGAAGTTTTTAAACAGACTTTGCAGGGCCACCTTTCAGGGGTGCCTTACTTGGGGCTCTTCTGCATCGGCAGGGGCCTGGACTCCGGCCCCTGAGGGCAGACCCCTTCCATCTCTAAGATTCTGTTCGTCATAGAATCATAGAATCATAGAAATGAAGAGTTGGAAGAGACCCCAGGGGCCATCCAGTCCAACCCCCTGCCATGCAGGAACATCCATCAAAGCATTCCCTTGGACAGATGGCCATCCAGCCTCTGCTTAAAAACCTCCACTACACTCCGAGGCAGCAGATTCCACTGCCGGACAGCCCTGACCGTCAGGAAGTTCTTCCCGAGGATCAAGTGGAATCTCCTTCCTGCAGCTTGAATCCATTGCTCCTTGTCCTTGTCTCTGGAGCAGCAGAAAACAAGCCTGCTCCTTCTTTGACATGACATCCCTTCAAATATTTAAACATGGCTATCATGTCCCCTCTCAACCTTCTCTTCTGCAGACTAAACATCCCCAGCTCTCTAAGTCTATCCTCATAGGACTTCATGGCTTCCAGGCCTCTCACCATTTTGGTCGCCCTCCTCTGGACTTGCTTCAGCTTGACCATGTCCTTCTTGCATTAGGGTTCCCACAACTGGACACAGTATTAAAGATGAGGTCTAACCAGAGCAGAACAGAGTGGTACCAGTAGCTCCCTCGATCTAGACACCAGACTCCTGTTGAGGCAGCGGAGAATTGCATTGGCTTTCCTGGCTGCCGCATCACACTGCTGACTCATGTTCAGCTTGTGGTCTATGAAGACTCCTAGATCCCTTTCATAGGTACTGCTATCCAGCCATTCGATTAGCCTGTGGTTCTACCTTCTCTAGCGGTGGCCCTTAGCTGGACCGGACTGGGTTTTTGGAGCAAGGTGTCAAGGTTGGGAGAATGCCATGCGCCCTTAGTACAGAATTCCTTTACACACTGACAGGTGACGGGGGGAGATGGGACTCTGCTCCTAGGATATTCCAGCCAAAGACAGTGTTGGGGAGTAGTCAGAACCCCGGGCTGGGTGTTGGGAGGTCCCGCTTCGAGTCCCCAACGAGCCACGGAACTCAAAGGTCAGCCTTGGGCCAGTCACTCAGGGTCTGATCGACCTCGCAGGGTTGTTGTTATGATGCTAAAGTGGAGCCGAGGAGAGCTAGGGACGCCGGGCGGTACGGAACCGGGTTAAGAAGCGAAAGAAAGAGGAAGGCAAGGGCCATTTCCGCACTAGACTGTTATAGAGCTATGATTCCACTTTCAACATCCTACGGAATCCTGGGGTTTGCAGGCCGGCCCCTCCCGAAACTGCAAACCCCAGGATTCCATAGGAGGTTGAAAGTGGAATCATAGCGCTATAACAGTCTAATGCGGAAACCCTAAAAGGCTATTTTAGAAGCCGGAATCCGGAGGGACTCTGCATTGTACTGATAAGATTCTGTGTCGGTTTACGACTTTAATCTAAATCTGCATAGAACCTGACTTGACACTTAGGTAGGATGAGGAGCAGGAGTTCCGCAGAACGTTTTCCCCCTTTAGACCGCATTAAATTAGCTCCGAATTAACCAGTCCTCGAGGTCCCTCGCCGCCCCGATTCGGAAGTCAATTCGTTTCAGCCCAGAGCTCTTCAAAACTCACGGTGCTCCTTTTATTCCGTGGCTGAAGTCTTCCACATGATTCCGACAGAAAGAGTGGATCTGGATTCAATTCGGAGTTGCGGGATCGGATCCAGCGCGTGTTCCCTTGGGGGAAGAGGGGCGCCCCCTGGTTTCAGGGATTTTCTCTGGGAAGCAGAATCCGCCCTCCTTCCTCCAGCCTTGCAAGGGAAGCGGACTCCCCGAAAGCGAGAGAAAGAATTTCTGGCATCCGCACTAGCCTGTTATAGCGCGATGATTCCATTTTCAACCTCCTCTGGAATCCTGAGGTTTGCAGTTTCGGGAGGGGCCGGCCGGCCCCTCCCGAAACTGCAAACCTCAGGATTCCAGAGGAGGTTGAAAATGGAATCATCGCGCTATAACAGGCTAGTGCGGAAATGGGAAAAATGCTCTAAAGCTCTGCGAAACGTCCAGCACGTTGATAGTTCTCGGTTAACGGTCTCCGGGCGTTACCCGTTGAGATGGGATTTGGGCCACCGTTGGAACTACACAGGAGTAAGACCCCCCCCTTTGTAAACGACGTTACACTAGAGTAAACTCCTCGGCCAAAAGGCCTGGCGTTGGGAAAGGCATTTATTTCCCCAACGCAGGCAGTTCCAGGCTCCCACCTTCCTCGAACTAAGCGCCACGGAACGGAGCGGGGCCTTACTTCTGAGTAGACACACGGATTGCGGCGCCCCGGGGACCACCAGGTTTGTGCATTAGGGGAATAGTTGCGGGGGGCTCACACTCCCCAATGCTCCCCGGCCGCTGCTTTTTTGCAAGGCGAGGCGCCCCTTTTTCTCGCTCCCTTTCCCCCATTTGCACCGCACGCGTCTCCTTACGAGTAGGTGCCCTTCGGCTCAACGGAGCTTGCTCCCAGGGAAGCGAAGCGGCTTAACGCGTTGCCCTCCCGTTACTCTTTCTCGGCGGTCAGGAGAGGAAGCCAGGAGGTCGTTAATGACCCTTTAAAACCGGGATAATTTTTTTTTTAATTGCCCGAGGAAGGAGGAAAAAGATCGGGACGCCCCTGCCCGTGAAAGCGGCGTCGCTCCCCTTCGTGAGTTTTTGCTCTGATGGCAAAGGAACGAACTTTGCCCGTTGCCTTTCCTTGCGGCTCAAAGGGAACGCGATCCAGCGCTCCTCGGGGGCTCCGATCCGGCTGCCCGTGAATAGCAAGCCCCCCCACCCTTTTACCGGGTCTTTGGGGGACCAAAAAAAAAACACGGATAAAGGGGGCGCGAAGTCCACTGAGATTCGCGCGTGCAATTAAATGCCGTTAAAAAAAACCCGGGATGGATCGTGGCCGCTAATAGATATTTTTATTTGCAAAGAAAACAG
>CAOLHI010004694.1:0-104679 GCA_948474755.1 Ctenosaura bakeri
ATAAACTTCCCATTGCATCACTTATCAATGAGCACTGAGGTAATTTCACACCAGTATACTGTCAGAAATCATTAAAGTGCCCAGCATATTTTAAATATTACATATTTAGATATCTAGAAATTTACCTTTTTAATATTAATGATACATGTGCCAAAGTTTGGGAGTAATTCATTATAAACAGTTAATTACTTGTAATTGACTCCTTTTTGCAATACCGGTAATTGCTTTTTCAAAATACCTTCATATGGTGTAATGTGCATTTGTGTGTGGCAGAAGAGGGAGACAGAAAGAGTGGAAGAATATTTGTGTCATTATTAATGAAAAGGAGGAGAAAGAGAGGAAAGAGCATTTATACTCCACTGGCAAGAGTCCGTCATTTGGCCTCCAGAGTATACAGACTGCATTCCAAAGCTATGATCAAACCGGAGGGCTGCAATCTAATACAAAAATGCACAAACCCCTAGACCTAAGGAAAATCCTCATTAGTCTACAATGTGTGTGTTTGTGTGTCTGTATATAGGAGAAGAGGAACTGTTTGGATTACTTTTCATTCCTTTTCTCATTTCCACTCCCCGGCGCTTCTTTCATCCAGACCCAGTAGCTTTCATGAAAGCATCCATCTTTGGGTCTTTATTTCAAGTGAGTCCTGGTAAGGCAATATGATTGAGATACTGCTGTTCTCTATGCCAATGTAAAAACCCAAGAACCCTGGACTGAGACGGCAGGGAGGCTCAAGCTCCCAAAAGCTTGGAAAAGAGGCTGAGCCCCCACAAAAAATGATCTCCCAAAATTAAACCACGAAGACTCCTGTGTAGTTGAGTCTTCTCAGGAATTATGTGTTGTAAGTATACTGAATGATCAAGCACTGAAAAATATTAAGTCAGCTGTTGACATTGAGCACTCCCAGGAATAACAAGGGCTGCCTACAATCTATCCTATGCATATTTACTTGAAAGTACGCCACGCTAAAATTGGCCTAAATACTTTTAAGTCACCAGATCCCATCTGATCTTGGAAACTAAGCAGGGTCAGCTCTGGTTAGTACTTGGATGGGAGACCACCAAGAAATGATGTACGCTATATTTCAGAGGAAGGAACTTGCAAACCACCTCTGAGTATTTCTTCCCTAAGAAACCCATGCGAAATTCATGGGGTTGCCACAAGTTGACAGATGACTTGAAGGTACATACACACGTCACACTAAATACATTGGAGGCATTTCTAAGTACACAGTGTGCTTAGAAGAGTCCTCATATTTAAGGAAATTTGAATGATAATGGATGAGGAAAGTAATTATCCCCCTCCCACAAGTACTTGCAAGTAAGCAACTTAAAACAGCAACCTACCTGCCAATGTTGACCCCCCCAAAAAAAAAAAACACCTTCCAGGGAACCTGACTTACTCTAACTGGGCAGCCTAGAATGTATTCATCCAGCTCTCCCTTACAGCATTCAAAATGCAGTATAAGTATAATACAGCCTGCAGTGACTCCACAATGACTCTCATGAGAGTTAATTTTTTTTCAAAACAGAAGGCTTAGTTTAACGGTTATTGAATGTACTGTGTAAAGTAGGATTTTTTAAAAAAGAATGGCGTGTCTTCTGTTTTATTCATTCATCTCAAATAAAAGATTTGAATAATCTGGAATATTTGGCCATGAGGGATTGAAATGAACCTCTGCCCTGTTACAGCACAGATGCATACATGTACTAGGACTGGTGAAAATAAAACATTTTTTTTTATTTTTTTTTTATTTTATACAATTTTGGTTTTATTTTTGGAAGACAAAGTTTCTTTATAGTCATATTTCAGTTCTGAACACACTGGAACTGTACACAGCTGTTTTGTTCCGCTGAAAAAAATTTGACCCTATTTCTCCAGTAATGGAGTAAAATATATGTACTTTTCCATTTGAATTATACCATTCTGCAGAAAGATACTTCATACAATGTGGCTAGCTTTGGCATCTATTCTGAGGAAGACTTCATTGTAACTTGCCATGTTCCAAAACAAGAATCAAAGATTTCTACCTAGGGCACCTTCTGGTGCCAACCCAAAGGCACTAAAGACATCACACTAGCTGTTGAAGTTCACAGGCTTCTTCATGGAACAAAGATGAAAAAATTGTATACAGGGAAGGGAAAGGAAAGAAAAGTGAGAGGCAGTGGGGTGCAATGGTTTGAGTAAGGGGCTAAGATTCTGGGAGACCAGGGCCAGTTCCTCATTAGACTGTTAAAGTGCTATTGTTCCACTTTCAACATCCTATGGAATCCTGGGGTTTGCAGTTTTGGGAATGGCCTAACTAAGCAGAGGTGTCAGATTTCTCAACATGACTGCCCATCACGTTTTAGTGAGATTTGAATGCTCTGGAGCAAGTGCTGAAATGAGGGATGTTCAACAAACATAATCTGGACTTACAGGAAAGTTATCACAGCTGTTTGTTAAGTGATGTTGTTCAAGGAAATGACAGACCTTGTGCAGAAATGCAAGTTACAAAAAGTGGATGAGTCACTGTAAAGGAGAGTTGAGTTTATGTAAGAGAAAGCCAATATTAATAGGCTGACCTTTGTAGCCAGATGCAGAACAGGCTGAGAGAAGGCTAGAAACAGAATGAAAACATCATACAAACAAATGAAAATGAAAAGAAAGAAAAAAACCCAAACCCTGGAAATATTCCTTTGCATTAACTGTTAATAATTAACATGTCTTCCTCTAAAGTGTAAGCTAGAAGGTCATCTGGTTAACACATGTTCCCAATCCATAATATTGATTACAGGATGGGGGGGGAATCTGTAATGACTGATTGGGTGGTGACAAAAAATGGTGTCCAGTTGAATACAGGACTCCACTCCTATAGCTTTAAAAGTTGGCAGATCCTGGATCAGAAAGATTCCATGTAGAAGTTCTATCAGGCAGAACGATGGCATGTCTTCTCCCTTCTACTTCTCCTCCTTGCATTCCTCTATCTTTTGCAGCTGACCTCAAGGCTATTTACTGACTGATGGAGAGCAGGGCTGGGGAGTTAGCACTAGAGAAGTCTCATGCTCCATTCCAGGCACTCAAGGGTGGACAGCTGTGCAAGGGCTATTTTTCCACCCTATGCCTGCCCAGTGGGCTGCACTGGCATGTTTCAGCACATCCAGAGGCACCTAGTCTGACACAATGTCATTTCCAACTGCCATTTTGGTCATTTTTTTTTCTTTTTTCTGTGTTTTTGGGAAGCGTGGGGGACTTTGCAGGGTTAAGGGAAGCAAATTGCTGTGGTCCAGGCACACTTGGGGCAGTTTTTTGGACAAAAAAAATCTGAAAATCAGTGCAATGTTTTAAATAAACAATTATGTTTGGGGAGGCTTCTAGGGTCACATGAGGCCCACAGGCCATACTTTGCCCACCCCTGCTGTAGCTGGACACACGTAATATGAGATTGAAAGTGCTGTGTGTCCAGCTACAGGAATGGAGCTCAACACTTCTCTGCTATCATCTGCTTCCCCAACTCTCCCGCTAGCTAGTAAATAGTCATGTTCGATGGGCTGCATCAGCTAATAAGTTGTTTTGAGGTGGAGGAAGGAGATGTACTGTCGTTCCAACCAATGGAGCTTTACAGTATGTCTTTCTGCTCCAGGATCTAACTTTCAAAGCCCTAGGAAGCTTTGGCAACCCTAAGCTCTGCCTGCACTAGCTAATGATCTCCTGCAATTGTTTCCAGCCCGCCTGCCCCAAATTTCCTCCTTCCAGCTTTGAAACTTGACCAAAAATACACAATTATTGTAGATAGAGAAACATTTGCAGGGAAGAACAGGCAGGGTGAAGCTGTCTGCTGGGTTACACCCTGCAAATTTTATCGTCCTCTCCTGAATTTGCCTTATAAGTGAATTATGTGTAGTTCTGCTGACAGTGGGACATGTGGGATTTCACAATGTTGTGTACTCATTCTTTGCAGACTGAAAGAAAAAAAATCAGGGCCATCTTGCTCAACAGTAAGATATTCTGTACAAATTAACCCAGCCCGTGTATTAATTCAGATAAGACTTAGTTAGATTTTTGGATGGTATATCAACAGATACCATCAATCAGAGGAGAGCAACTAGTGGATAGCATCTCCACTCAGCCCTAGGTTGCACTGCCAATTCTGAGGATGATAGGAGCTACAGTTCACGCACTGCCCTGATTTTAGCAGTAAAAGAGTTTCACAGTTAGAATACTTGATATAAAAGAGACAGGCTCCGCAAACCTCAATTATTCACACTACAGATGCTAAAGGAAATGAGTCAGCTTCCTAAAATACTGAAATCGCAATTTATCTTGATTTGCTTTTTCATTTGTGAGTAAAGGAGGTCTACACACAATGATAGCCACTTTGTAGAAGCTGTCCAAAACAGTGGCTTATCTCTTCATCAAGTCTGTCCAACTTGCCACCCACCAAGCTGAACAAGGCCCACTAACGAGATATTGTAGCCTGCCAAGCAATTAATTGAAACCCTTCAGGGCTGTGCAGCTGCAAGGCAAGCAACAAAACCAGAAGCATGATCAAGCTGATTGGGGACTACTAAAAAGTATGGCCCATAGACTGTATTTAACATGGCAGCTGCTCCATGCTTATCCTGCAGTATGTGGGGCAACCCTTCATGTGGATCCCTTCTACCACACAGAGAGTTTAGATGGCACTGCAGGATGTTCCCAACAGCCACCCAGATGGCAGCATGGAGATTCTCTGTGTGCAGGGGTGGCGGGGGGGGAACCACTGAATAGCTTTCATTTTCTAACTCCATTTTGTTTATTTATCTGTTTAATTAATTTATATCCCACTTATCTTCCATATGGGACCCAAAGCTGTTTACACATTAAAATGTTAAAACAATCCCTTCAGTCAACACATTAGGGCTACCAAGCAAAGCTGAGAGAAAGAGAGAGAGAGAGAGAGAGAAGGATTGATGGATGGGCAGGGGAGAGAGAAAGAAGGATTGATGGATGGGCAGGGGAGGACGCTGATCAATGGATTGCTTCAAACCACTGATTGCTATGACAGCTCTTCACTTTAACTAGCCCACCTGTATAAACTGTGATAATTGCTCCTAGAAATATTCCTAACCTTCATTATATTTAAAAAACCAACCATTTTAATTGATTACTAAGCAATATTTAATAATACCAACAACTGATCTGTTTAATTCATCAAAAACCAAACACAACCTGGGATTAGACACCCATCCCTTATGCCTGCTCATCCACTATTCCAGCAGTTCCTACAACATTCCTGCAAGGAATGGGAGGCATCAGGGAAAACTGTCAAGGGGACCAAAAGGAAAGAAAGAAAGAAAGAAAGAAAGAAAGAAAGAAAGAAAGAAAGAAAGAAAGAAAGAAAGAAAGAAAGAAAGAAGGAGGGAGAGAGAGAGGGAGTGAGGTATGGATGGTCAAAGAGACAACAGATGGAGGGTCTTGAGAAGAAGAAAAGAGGGGGAAAGAAACATCCAGATATTCCAGAGGAGAGGGAAGAAACCCACAACTGGTCCATACCATGCAGTAGCTCCATCTTTACCAGAGCCACTGCCATTCACTGCCAATTTGATAATGTTAACATTCGTAAACTATCATCTTGACCACCCGTAATGATAGGATATTCTCTGTATGGCACTTTGTTTTGTCTGATAGATTCATAATATTTAGACTTACAAATGCTACTTGCTTTTGAATTTCAGAGATGTAGGGGGAACTTGTAAGAAAACTTGGACATTTTAAAATGCCCCTCAAAAAGAAAGTTTATTTATTATTATTATTCTATTTCTTATTATTAAGTCTAAATTTTCACCCAGGACAGTGTCATTTTTACTGAACTAACTCCTGTTAGTGCAGAAATATGCAGACTTAATCTTGACTTGAATTGCATCAGCTCAAAAGGGTACCACTTTTAATAGCATACTGGAACAAGTGAAATGGTAATTTTCTCCTCCATTGCTTCTCACCGGCTTTCTTGTACTGCCAGTCCACTTTCTGAAGATGTATTCGTGCTGATGAAGCCTTCTTCTGCCTGGGACCTGAGTTGTCTCTCACGTTCCCGTCGGCGACGCTCTCTTGCTGCTTCCTCCTCATCCTCTATGCTCCATTGTGCTGTCAGCCTGCCAATCATAGAGAAAATGAAGTCAGGCCAGATAGCGAAGTATATCATACAATCAAAACAAATTGGGAGGTGTTGGGGAACTGATGTACACAGCCGCTACAATGTTGGAACACGTTAGCTGAGATCTTGGATCAAATGGTTAAAATATAATGCTCTGACTGCACAGTTTTGCGCCCCCACCATAATGTTTTCCCTGTACAGGGAAGAGTAACACTCATTTTCTTTTCCCTCAAAAATGAGACTAGCTACATCTTCCTCCTCTCCGTTGATTCCCTGCTCCCCTCTCTACCAGTAAGCAGGAGTAGAAGTGTCCCCAATTCTTGATGACTGCCTGCTGGAGGAGCTTTTGGATGGAGTACAAAAGGGCTAGAGCAGAGCTTTCCAAACTTTTCATGTTGGCGACATACTTTTTCAACATGCATCATTTTGCGACACAGTAATTTAGTTTTACTAGCAAACCACAGGTACCCAGAGGTGTATCTAAGGTGGGGAAGGCAGCCGCCCCCAATCCTGCCCCATTGCCCCAGTGAGAGCAGCAGCAGGGGGAAAGGCAGGCCCTCCCACCCAGTCCTTGCCCGCTGCTCTTGCTCTTGCCAGGAAAAGGCCCCAGCGAGAGCGACGGCAGGGGGAAAGACAACCCCCCACTACCCGGTCCTTGCCTGCTGCCATCTCTCTTACCAAGGAAAGGCCCCAATGAGAGCGATGGCAGTGGGCCAGGCTCGGGTGGGAGGGGATCTTTCTCAGCCAAGGAAGTGACATACAAACACACTACAGGTGACACACTAATGTGTCCCGACACACTGTTTGGAAAGCCCTGGACTAGAGCATACTCTGTTCCCCCTGTGCCTCATCCACAAAGAAACGTATGTGCACAATCCACATGTGCACGTATGTGACTAACAAAATTCTGTAAATGCATTTTGTGTATAGAATTGCTCTGCCTATTTATTATTTTCTGCTTCAGGTACTACAGTTTCTTGGGTCACCTCTACATACTCAGATATACCCTTTATTTGGGCATTCTTGTATTAGGACTAAATGTTGGACCTTCTTCTCTCAAGAGATTGGTACCAATAGCATGAAAAATCTATGAGAAACATTTGGTACTCCTCACCTATCATGCATCTCACAAATAGGCAAGGTACTCAAACTTGGCATCAGGGATCACCACTGTGGGGTGGCTGCCAAAAACCTAAGCTCTCAGGAGGACCCACCAGTGCTACTGTAGCCATACCCTCCCTGACATGTTTGGGGCAAACCCACTCCTTGATCCAAGTCAAGTTTGTTATATTGTCTTGGTCTAAATGTGGACAATCCACTCTAGTTTTTTTTTTAAAAAAAGACATCTGGGAAGGCTAGAGCAGTTAGCCTGTTGTTTAGGAAGGCATTGCAGAACAATAAAGACAGTACCCTTTAAGCATCTAAGGAGTCTGCATTGTTACTTTGAAAAACTCCAAGGCATCAGACAGGGCACCCCTCTTCCAGGACAAAGTAGCTGGTTGGTTTGCTAACCCACTAGCAGGGGAAATATTTGTGCAGTCCCAGCCAAACGCCTCTTCTGGTCATATGGGCTGCTGAGATATCCATGGCAGTAGTATAACTGCCTAGGAGACACTGGTCAAGTGAGCATTGTGTTCCCACTATTGCTAGGCACTTGTCATTTTTTGTGCCCCACAATGCCATGACATCAGGTAATACATTATTAGACATTTTAAAAAGATGAGCCAGCTAGCTGCAACAAAAGCTAACCACTCATTCAGGACACCTCTTCCAGACAATTATATATTCACACAGGAACCTGACACCAACTAAGTCCATTACCTACTCTGAAGAGAGGATGGCCACTAGCAGCAGTAGCTGTATGGATACCACTACCACCACTATCACCACAACCAAAAAGGGGAATGGAGGATATCAGTGAGAAAGGCAGGTCATTACTGGTGGGACCCATCCCTGGAAGCACTCCTACAACTTACTCAAGCCTAGCAACAGCCTTGAAATTAGTATGGGGATCTAGGCGTGCAGCATAAAAAGTGAGAGAATCTGGGAAACATTCAGGTTGTATGAGCTCTTCCCATGAAGCTCAGCAGCTGATTGTGTGGGGAAAGATTTTAAGTGACACATCTCTGATGATGCAACCCTAGAGAACTGAATGAAATCCCGATACCTATTAGTATTAAGTCTTCAAAGAGCACTAAAAATTAAGAGAAGTCAAGGACACTAAAAAATGTGGAGCCTGCTAGTAAGAAGCCTGAGCTTCCAAATCAGTCTTCAGGGAACAGAATTCTAAATGGTGAAGGACTCTAGCATGTTTTCTTAGGAACATTGTATTTTAATAAGAATTCTTCAGCCAAGTTGTTCTTTTGCCAGGGGTGGGATAATGAATTTCAGAGGAGGGCACCGAGCTAGAGGCTGTGCTTTGCACTGTTTTCTTTCTTCCCCAACAGATTAAGATCCTGCCCTGGCTCCTCCCAGAATGTCCAAGTCACCTGATAATAAACTCTCTGTCAGCAGAACTACCTTTCAGATCCCAGAGGAAACGATAAGGTTTCTGTAACATTCCAACATGGGTGATAACATGAATTTTAGTGCCAGGACCATTCCTTCCCTCTTTTAACAGCAGGCCACACGGATACCTGTAAAACCATCCAGCAACTTTTCATGCCAGAACATTACAGCCATGTATTGCCAAGCATTTTTAAGACCAGAAGTTTAGATATAATTGAAATGTAGGTGTGCTTTTATTAACTTTAGCTGTGGGACATATCTTACCCCTCAGCCTGCAGATGATGGTGGGGAAATGGAAGGATATTCACATACCTGTTTTGCAGGAAGATGTGTAAATATCAGTCCTCCCCATCCCCAAATTATATTTGCTTATCAGTCTCCAGCTTTAAGTGACATTAGCTTATAAGTGCAGGAGCTGAGAGTTAACTCTCACACTGCATCTATAGAATATGGGCCCACATATCTGGCCACATGGGGAACTGGCATGACTGAAAGGTAAGCATCCATTGAGCTCTGGACCTCTGATAGCAGAACTCTGACTATTTCCGCACTAGCCTGTTATAGCGCTATGATTCCACTTGCAACATCCTACAGAATCCTGGGGTTTGCAGTTTTGGGAGGGGCCACCTAGCCCCTCCCAAAACTGCAAACCCCAGGATTCCATAGGATGTTGCAAGTGGAATCATAGCTCTATAACAGGCTAGTGTGGAAATGGCCTCTGTGTCTAATGTTACAGAAGAACACAGCCCTCCATTTGAAGAAGTGTCGAATCCTGGTCTGGTTTAAAGATAATAGAGAACTCTCACTCAGAACAGACTTTGAAGTCCACTTACTTATTTATTAAAATATTTCTATCCTGACCTCTATCCAAAGATATCAGGATGGCATACAATAAAACCAATCTGATAAATTTAAGACAGTGTAAATAATTAAAATGAGACATTTCAAACTGGTTAAAATAGTTTAAAATGATTTAAAACCATGTGCCTGTGTGGGTTTGCACAAAACCAGTTAGGCACTTTTTTTTAGGGAACAACACTTGGCTCCAGAAAGATAACAACCTTAGCACCAAGGGAAGAATGTTCCATAACTGGGGTGCACAGCAGAGAAGGCCCTTTTGGCATCCTCCCACAGTGTATTGCCCTAACCAAAGAGACACAGACTCCAGCAGATCTTAAACTTCAAGCAGATGTATATATGTACAAATGCTGCTTCAAGTACTGAGGTTCCAGGCCTTGGAGGACTGTAAATGTCATTACCACCACCTTGAATTCAGACCAGAAGCATGTTGGCAGCTATGGCAATTCCTTTAAGACTGTTGTAATATAATTTTTGTATGATGTTCTAGTACATTTAGCTGTCTTTTTGACTACCTGTGGTATTTGTAGAACTCTCCTCCAGCATCAAGTTACAAATAACTGTATTCTTTTTCTGTCAGCTTTCTTCAGTGTCTAGCTTTCTACTGCTACTATAGGTTAATGGCTGGATATTTATCCATCCATACATCCAAACTTCTAGACCATTTAGTGTACCCTTTTTAAAAATATAAAAGCAGTTTGCAGTAATAAACCATCATGGTAATATATACATCTCAACCGGACATTCAGAATTCTGGAACATAAAACACAGAAAAATCACAAACAGGGTGACACAATGTATCCAGAAAGTCCTAGACATAAGAAAGAGAGGTCTTAATAAACACACTGAGGATGCTATAGTCAGCATCTCCCAAATACCAGGGAGAGGGCATTCCAAAAGGTAGGCATCACCACAAAGAAGGCCCATTTCCATGTTGCCACCAGCTGGCAATCTGCAGGTCACAGCACAACCAGTGAGACTTCCTTCAAAGATATTAGCAATCACACTAGTCTGCACTCAGGAGGGCAATATGCTCGTGAGATACATGGTTTCTCATTTCAACAGCAAGAACTAGACATTGACCTGAAATCTAATAAGCAACAAGTGCAGTTGTGCTTCAACACTGATGTAATATATGCATGGCCATGTGTCCCACCTCATATCCTGGCCACCTCATTCTAGAGCGGTTGCAGTTTCTGGAGCAGAAACAGGAGTGGCCCAGTGTAAAGCACGCTGCAATTATGTAAATGAAAGAGATTAACAGTACTATATACAGATAATGTGGCCAGACTATTCTTATCTGTAAAAGATACTGTTGTAATACCAGCTCCCTTGGTAATAGGTGCTTCTTGCCACAGAAGTTACTGGGGCTTCTAAAGACAATGATTATTCTAAAAGCACTCCCAAACTATCTAGCTGTTTTTCCCAAGGGAACGCAGCTCCTGCTAGAACAGGCAAATTGCCCAGGTAATTTTTCTGAGAAATGTCTACTATAGAGTCTCTGTCTTCTAAAGCATCCAGGTACTGGTTCAGAATATATGCAGGCCCTCCTGATTCAGACATCACAAGAAATAGAGCTGGGTGTCAGTAGTACAGTAATGGTACCTCACCCCAAATCTTCCAGTGACCATGCCGACTATATTCCTATAGATGTTAAAAAAAGTCTTGGGGATAAGATAGCATCCTGCACATAGCACTCCATGGCACATAGCTGCCAGGGAGATAAAGCATACTCACCCAACTTTATTGTCTCAAACAATCCCTACAAGTATAATTGAAGCCACAGTAAAACACTGCTCAAATTCCCAGTTCAAGAATTTGTTGTTGTATGTCTTCATGTCATTTTTTACTTCAGCACCCACACATCTCCCCACTGCTGCATCCTTGATGCTGCTGTCATGGTTGACATCCAACAGCAGGACTTCATGGATCCCTGTGAGGGTTTCATGGACCCCCAGGGGTCTGCAGACTCCAGGTTAAGAACCACTGCTCTAGTCTATTATACTAGTTATGCTAGCCTCACACTTTTGCCTGTTTCATTGCCCAGATCACCTCAGAAAACCAGGGAGTGACTAGGATTCTGTAACATCACAGTCATCACTCTGGGGCAATCATATCCACAGCCTATCATTATCTAGCATCTCATTGCTTTAATAGGACTTCAACAGGATTGCTGGAGGGGGGCAAAATGAGGCCATTACCCATCCCAAAATCTGACCCCAATGAAATTTCCCTTCTATTGCAGAGAGCGAGACACCAAAAATCATTCACTCCTAGAACTCTTCCACTTGCTGTGTTCAAATTGCCTTGGTAATTTTGCCTGTCTCTTTTCTTTGGATGCCTCAACACTATTTCTAAATGCTCACCTGAAGTTTTAAGTTACTGCATTGTTAGGAATTTGAGGACTGAAGGAAATTTTCATGGGGGGGGGGCAGAATACTTATCTGGAGTGAGAAATGCCCTCATTTTGCCATAACTACACCACTCTTGCCAGCTTTGACTACTGGATTTTCCCCAGAGATGAAGCAATCTTTCAGATTCCCAACATGGTTCTTCTTAGTGAGTTTCCCTATCTCACCTCTGCGCATGGAGACTGACACTGTGAAAACACATTTTGCCTTAGTGGTCACATTGTGACAATGGGGCAACTTCAACTCATGAGAGGACCAAGCCGTCTTATGCCCAAAGCAAAAACCCTACATTCAACATGTGCTATCCCAGGGACAAGCTAACACAACTTCATTGTTGCTAGAGGAGCCATTAAAACACTGGCTGACCCAGTTCAGACAGACTCAGCATGAACAATAATGTTAAATGGAGACTGCTCAAATTAGATAATGTCATTGACTATTAGTTAATGACAGTTCTTGGCCAAATACCAACTCCTGAATGTTAATGAATATTCTATTTGGCTGTCCATGTGTGTGCGCGCACAGGTGTGCCTTCAAGTAGCCTGTCAGCCTGTGGCAATCCCATGAATTCCATAGGGTTTGCCAGTTCCTTCCTCTGAAATATAGCCTAAAGTACCCAGTATTCATTGGCAATCTCCTATCCAAGTACTAACCAGAGCTGACACTGCTTAGCTTCCAAGATCCAATGAGATCTGGTGTCTTTAGGGTATTTAGGCTTTATTTGGCTACCACAGATTTTAAAAATTTCAAAAATCCTTTCTCAGATATCATCTAGTTAGTAGCACCATTTGTCTAATCTTATGATGTGAACCCATCATCAGCTGGGGCGAATGCAGGAAGGAGAGTAGGAGTGGGAAAATTAACGTTCCCAATAGTTTGAAGGAAATGTCAATCACTCCCATCCTCTTCCATGCCTTGGGAAAATAATTCTTCCCTGAGGTTCCTCCAGCAGTAATGTAAATAATTTTGTTTCTTGTCTCCCCTTATATTAGCTGGGTGCCAAGATTCTGGGGATCTCATTGTGTATTCAAGCTGTTGATAACTCTAGCATGCTTCCCATCTGTGAATCTGAGCAATAAAAAGTGTGTTAATGCTGAGGCTGGCCGTATCCAGCTTGGTGAAGAGAAGACTGAGGAGTGGCATAATCACACTCCTTAAATACTTCAAGGGCTGCCACAAAGAGGAGGTTGCTGGCTTGTTCTCTGCTGCCTCAGAGAGTAGAACTAATCTAATGGACTTAAGTTACAGGAAGGTAGATTTCAATTGAACATTAGAATGAACTTCTTGACAGTGAGAGCAATCTGGCAATGGAACCAATTGCCGAGAGAGGTGGTGTGGTCAATTCCTCCGAATGTCCTCAGAAAGAGGCTGGATAGCTACCTGCTGGGGATGCTCTAGCTGAAGATTCTGTATGGAGCAGGGAATTGGGCCTGAAGGTCCATAGGACCCTTCCAACTCTATGTTAATATGATTCTATAATTGGCTACCAAGGGGAGCCAGTCAGATATAAGAAAGTCATGAGTTTAGGCCTGGTAGAAGTTCTACCCTCTGATTGCTGGGTGGTCTTAAACAAAGGTAAGCCATGTATCCTTTACCAAGAACTGTTCTTCAGATATTGGACATAAAGCCATCCTAGTCCAAAGCTACAGGGACTCAATAGATCTGAATACACACATCTGAGGCTTTGTGGCTGATGCAAAGGGCATCTGGTTCAAGTTCAGATTAAAGATTTTTTTAAAAAAAAACACCATTGGAAGATAGAGCAATGGCCTCAAAATTACCCAACAGCAGTTTGCACCTGGACAGCAGAATAAGCAGGAAGCACTAAGTTAACTTAGAGCCCTTTCACATTACAGTATACAATCACAGCAATATAATTACACTGGTGTAATTACCCTGGTGTAATGGTTCATTCCTGGGGAAGGCTAGGACTGGTAGTTTAGGAAGAGGTTCATTCATTCAGAGAGCTCTAATGTCTCATCAACCTACAAACCCCAGGATTCCATAGGCTGGAACCACAGCTGTTTGAGCAGGCCTCAAATCACACTCTCACTACAGTGAGATGATTGTATTTATATTTAAATTAGAATAGCTTTTCTGCATTATCATCTATACTTCTATATTAGCATACACTAATTTTATTAAAATCTCTGTCTTCCTATTTTGGTAGTGCAGTTTTTGATCAATTAGTAAGTGGCACCCTCCTACTCGGGGCAATTATAGTAATACCTGAATAAGTATAATTTGTTGACATCCATCCTCTTACTTTTCCCTCCATTTCTTCCTCTGTTATAGCCTCACTAGCAAATCTTAGGCCCTTTTCGCACGCAGTTTCTTTTGTGAGAAGGCCCCTTGAGCGTCGTGTAAAGGGGAGCAGTGGTCCGTACGACGCCTAAAGTGCATGGATTTTTTTATTTTCGGCTCTAAGCCGAAAATGCTGCGTGGTCGTGCAATGTTCCCGGGGCCCTCGCACACTTACCTGCCCTGCGGTGCGTCAGGCGAGCTGGGCCGGTCGTGCTTCCTCCCCCTGCACAGCCTACAGCTCCCAGGCTGCACTGCGGAAGGAAGGAAGGGGTGTTCGCGCGACGGCCACGTGACCAGCAACCCAGGCTGCAGGAGAATGGAGGAGCAATGCGAGTGCCTCGCACAAGAAGCTGCTTGCACGAACAGCACCCCCCACCTCCGCGAGCAGGTAACGTGCGGAAAGGGTCTTAGGCCATTTCCGCCCTAGACTGTTATAGTGCTATTATTCTATTTTTAACATCCTGTGGAATTCTGGGTTTTTACTGAGGCCAAAGAGCTCCCTGGCTAAGAATTCTAAAGGCCCCTCCCTAAACTGCAAACCCCAGGATTCCACCGGATGTTGAAAGTGGAACAAACAGCACTATAACAGTGTAGGCCGGAAATGGCCTACAGTTGGGAGTACGTTGTTTGTCATTCCCCCCCTCCCTTGGTTTCTGGTAGTTGTTTGGTTATACAGTATTGTAATGTGTCATGTACTCCAAGGTGGTCCAGGATATTTTGCTGCCTGAGGCAGGAAATCTACTTGTGTGCAACTCTTCCCTGTGTCACAGTACCCAGGATGAACTAAGCTGGTTTGTCATTTGAGGGAAAAATCACACAAGCATCTCCCTCCTTCCCTGGCAGTAAAAATAAATTAATAAGAAAAGAATATCAGCCAATGTCCTGCCTTTTCGTAGTTCGCAAAAACTTGCTGCATGACTCTGTCTGATGATAGAGCCAGTCCAACAGATAGTTGACACAATTGATCCATTCATTTTCACTTGAAGAAAAATCTGTATGCTTTTGTTGAACCTGCTGTGTTGAACCCTGTTATCATAACCATCAGAATTATGCCAGAAGGATCACAGCCCAGATACAGGAGTAAAGTAGGTGCATTGCGGAAAGATTCATATTATGGAGAAACATTAAATTCATCCGTTTTAATGGCTCGACTCCTAATCATCATAAGTACAGTTCAATTCCCAGAACAACCCTTTTTCTTTTTTCCTTTCCATTCCATCCCTTTTATTTTCTCACCCCAAAAGTTGTTCCTGAAGTCTTGGGAGGGAAATGGCATGGGGAAGGAGGCTCTATCATTTCAGGAAAAATCAGTAAATAACATGGGAAGTTTGCCTTCTGCGCATGCAAAGTCACCATTTGGAAAGTAACTGATTTCAGTGGCCTTAACTGCAACTAGGACTGATTTATTATGATTTATTATTAAATTTTACACATTACATAGTGGTTGCTCACCAAAGAAAGCTGGGCAAATACAAATACTTGACATGAAAGCAATTGAGTGCTTGGAAGGTCTGCCCCCAAGAAAACCCTGTGATAGTTTCGCCTTAGGGTCACCGTAAGTCAGAAAGGACTTAAAGGCACACAACAACAAAGGGTGAGGTTGTAGCTTTGCTCTTTTTTACTTTTTCAAGTCAAAGAAGCCAGCAACCTTAAAACACAAAACTCTCCACAGGATTCTTAAAAGCACAGCAAAGCTAACACTGGGTTTGGCAAGGTGAAGTTTAAAAGGACACAATTGCGGCAGGCGCGGGGAGAGGGGGTAAAAGTTGAGGTCATGAATTTTTCTCTCACGGTGTGGAGCTTATCAAGGAAATTACTGTCATTACTAAGATGAAAACCACGTGTATGGGTTTGTGGGGGGAGGTATTCACTATATGGGAGGGGGGAATGAATTGGCACCTTCTTCGTCCATTCTATTTCCTGACTTCTCCCCATTCAAGATCAGGGATGCACAAAAATAAAGACAATCCTATCAGAAACAAGACCTAAGAAAGCTCTCCTTTTTTCTTTTTTTTAATTCATTCTGTGCTCATATTTACTGTTTTCTTGACAGTTCCCATGGAAATAGTTGTCTGTGTTCTGGCAGGAAGCCAAAGTGTTGTGCTTTTTCCCCCCTTCTTCTTTTTTTAAAGATCTAAATGAAGTAATTCATTACACTCCATCATGACCTCCATCCCATATGTATGCGACAATACTCAGTGAAAGATCTGATTCAGAGATGCTCTCAACCCCAAATTTTCCAGCTCATTTCTTTTCTGGGGTGGAGCTGGCGCTGGAATTATTTGTAATTCCAGTGTTTATTCTGCTTTTTTAAATAAATAAACAAACAAACAAACTGTACTTTCTTCTATCCTTACCTGCTACAAATTCCAGCCAAGAGCTTCAATTGGGAATTACAACACCCCTCCTAGCCTGTATCCTTGCTCTAGAATATTCCACTGGGAGACCATTTGGAATGCCGTGACAGGCATTCTTATTGCCAACGTAGCCTCTCTTCATCTTTCCCTTTGTTTCCTTGCTGGACGTGACTAATTTTCTCTCCATGACCTCAGGAGCTTACAATCTGTTGCTATTTCTTTCACCCCAGCTACATGGCATGTAACTCAAGGACAGTGCCTTCACAAGAAACAGTAGCACACACAGTGTGGAGAACAACAAAAATCCACTAAAAAAGACGTTGAAAGCTCTGTCTGGACTATTAAAAGATGGGTTGCCAGGATGCTCTGCTGACTGGCATCCCAGCAACCAGGCTGTCTCTTGCGGCTGCCACCTGTCTGTCCATCATCAGGTTTCTGCACCGTTTGGCCATTTCCCTTTTCGTTCAGTGTCAGAAGTAGAAAGTAGATGGTGCCCATGTTTGCATTATTTATACGCATGGATAAGCAGTTCTGTTTTGCTCTTTTGGAGTCGAGTGAGCCTTGTCTTTCCCATCAACGAAACTGCCTTATAACAATGCAAGCTGCACTACCTCCTGACACCAAAGAGATGAGAGAAATTTCTGTAGAGATACAGGCTACTGAACCTGCACAAGATCTTCAAACTAAAAAGACATACGATCTTGACAGAAATGATTCCCATATTTCCATCATAGATGGGATGATTCACAGTGACTCATTACCAACAACAGCTGGGCAGGAAATTGGTTGTCCCCCATGGAACTCTGCAATCACTATTTTAATCTAAATATTTTAAGGTTTCACTTGAATGGACACACAAACCCAACCCTTTTTAATGAAAGGAAATTAAGTTCCCCATGAAACCCTACATTTCCCACAATATACCTTGTGCATGTCAAGGTTCTTGGGTAAAATCTGTTTCTGGGTTTCTGGGCATAAACTCACTGGACTCATGTGGGAAACTGTGCACATCTCGGGTAGATCTGCATCTTGTTTCTATGTCTCCCCATTTTGAAGAGTTCAGAAATGTTCTGAGATGATCTCATTGCTTTTTAACTGACTGTATATCCCCAGTGCTGTCTAATACTTTTTAATGATTATCTTCGAGATATTTTAAAATGTGGATCATGTAATTATTTATCTTTGTGTATTGTCCTGAGATGAGTGATTACAGGGCAACTAACAAAACAAAACAAAATACGACAAGTAAACAAATTATAAATTGGATCCAGACATTAGCCCTATTCAGGTGTTTAATAATGGACTGAAATAGCATGCAAAGAAGTCATTCAGTAAGGATTAAAATAAGGTATGAAGAAGGCATTCAAAAAGGGGCTAAATAACATGTGATGCTTCCTCCATTCTCACGCTGTGTATGTGAAAAGAAGCAGCCCTAAAGAGGAAGCTTCTCTTCTACAAGTGAGGGGTGCTCCAAACAGGCCAGGACCTCACAAAGCCTGGATTTGGGCTTTCACAGAGACCCTCCATGCACAGAGACCCTCTTCTGAACCATCCTGTTGCATGGTTTTGCCTCCTTGCATGTTGTTTTAGCCACTTCTTAACCACCTGAATATGGATACTTAGATTCAGAGCCACTGAAGTCAAGGGGAGTCAGGGGTGTATTTGGAAGGATGGACAAAATGGAGGCATTGCTCCCCAATAAAAATTCTCCCCCTTGAAATGAAATTTTCCTTTAGTCCACAAATTTTTTAGCACTGCAGTAATGTAAAGCCTCAGATAAGCAGATATAACAATAGTGTTTTCGCATCTACAAAAAGAGGGGAGACAAAGTTACCACGAGAAGGTGACACTCAAACACAAGTCTTCTAGGTGTAAACAGTTTTCACTGTGTCACTCTCTTCAATGCTAGAAATATGGGGGTCTGAAGGGAAATTTCATAGAGGTGGCAGAATTGTTATACGGAGGCAATGTCCTCATTGTGCCCCCCCCTTTAACTATAACCCCAAGGAGACTTCATTAGATATGCCCAGATCATGTTCCATTGATTCTTCTTCGTGGTCTCTGTGCCTTCATACACTAGGAGCTTTAGCGCCTGCGCGGTAGCGTTCGGAAACTTCTAGAGCTTGTTCGCTTGGCGGGAACCCCTCCCCCACGCCGGTACTGCGCATGCTCCTCCCGCCGAGCAACGGTCTCTCCTCAGTTCTTTCTCGTCCGCCGCCGCGTACGGAAGGTTCTTTAGTTTGTTCCTCTCACGTCGTGCTTGGCTTGCTGTTTTTTCACGGTTTTACGGACTTTCGGACTGTCTTTGACCTCTCTTTCGGACTCCCCCTTCGGTTTTCGTCTTTTGGATTTCGGAGTTTGGCGTTTCTTCGTCTTATGTCCGCGCTCTTTAAGAAGTGCGTGTCCTGCGGCCGCAAGGTTGCCCTCAACGACGGCCATAAGGAGTGTCTCTTCTGTTTGGGCGAGTCCCACAACATCCGGACTTGCCAAATTTGCAGGGATTTTACTCCGCAAACTCTTCGCAACCGCTCCGCGAGACTCAAATCTTTTTGTTGGGAGCAGTCTCTGCGGGCGATAGACGAGACCTCCACCTCCAAGATGGCCGACAAGAAGACGACCACGCCATCGACGGTATCGGCGGCTGCCGTTCCGTCCACCTCGTCGGTATCGGGCTCGGTACCGGCGAAAACGCCGATCTCGGCGTTACCGAGGATCCCGAAGCTGTCGGCGGCTGCCAAGTCAGCTAAAGGATCCTCGACGGCGAGGAAGGCTGAGGCTCCCCTTACGGAGACGCCTGCAAAAAAGCGCCCTGCTCCGGACGGAGGCAAGGGCAAGGAGAAGGAGAAGAAGAAGAAGAAGAAGGAAAAGAAGCGCTCCCCGGCTGGGGACGCTCAACCTCCTACTCCTCCTCCTACTCAGCAGCCTTCCAAAGGGCGAGGCGAGTCCGTCGACCTCTCGGAGGATGAGATCGAGGACGTTCCCCAACAGCGCCCGGACTCGCCTGTGGCAGACCCTCCAACCCTGGTGGAGGAGCGCCACCGCCCTCTTAGCCGTCGCAGGTCGGCCGACCTGCAGCAGAGAGAGCCCTCTGCTTCTCCGGAGCGGCGTTCGACCTCCTTCAGGTCCCGGTCCCGCTCTTCCGAGCGTCCGGTGGCCTCGCCGCCTCCGAGGGAGACAAGAGAGGAACAACCTCGCTCGTCTGCCTCCAGATACACCTCGGCGTCCTACGTGGCCAGGTACGCGAGGGAATCTGAGTGGAGAGAGCGCCCGGCCTCCTATCGGTCCCATTCGCCATCGTACCGGGATCGGTACCATCGTGGCCCGAGTCGCTGGGAGACCTTCCGGAGGTCCCGGTCACCTCGTCGACAGCGCGAATCGCGCTCGCCTAGAGGGGACGAGGCTCGGTACCGTCGACGCCGAAGCCGATCTCCGTCGGACCGCCGCTCCTTCAGCCGCTCTCCCTCCCCTCGATATCATAGGGCGAGGGAGCCTTCACCACGGTATCGGGCGATATCGCCACCTCCTAGGGTCACGGCGACGGCGACGCGCCCTACGGAGTCGGTGGTGACTGAGCGGGCTACGATGACGTCAGCCTGCCAGACTACCCCGGTCACCACCAAGAGGGTGAAGTCCGTGGTCAGCCATCCCAAGCGGGACGCTGCTGCTACCACCGCCCCGGCTGCGGAGAAGCCTAGGAAGGCAACACCTGCGGCGACTACGAAGGAGCCGGAGAGCGAGCGGCGAAAGGACTCACCGAGCTCGGAGTCGTACGACTCGAGTGCGGAGTCTGAGGTGTCTGAGGCGGCCTCCCAGGAGTCTCCTCCGTTGGGATTCGGGGACCCGATCCCAGATTCTGCTCCAGAGGACGTCCACCAGTTCTCTGCGATGCTGCTCCGCATGGCCACTACCCTCGGCCTTAAGATCGCCGATGCGGAGCCGGAGGATGACGATCCAGCCTTCTCCGTTTTCGAGGAGAAGCGACCTTCCACGGCCCCGCTGCCTCTCCTGCCCCGGGTATCCAGACTGGTGAAGGCCGCCTGGGATAGACCGGCCTCGGCTCAGCCGATACAGCAGCGGTTAGAACACCTCTACAGGGTGCAGAAGGATAACGCCGGTTATCTATTTAATCACCCTGCACCGAACTCTGTGGTCGTCGAGTCCGCGCAGACGAAAGGCTCCGGCAGGCAACACACCACCCCGCCGGACAAAGAGGGCAGGAAGTTGGACGCCTACGCAAGGAGGTTCTATTCGGCTGCCTCCTTGCAGATCAGGCTGTCCAACACTCAGGCTTGCCTCGCGGCATACCTGAAGAAGGTGCTCATCGCCTGCAACCAGCGATGGAAGCGGTACCGGAGGACATCCGCCAAGCCTCCTCCGTGATCTTCAATGAGGCTATCTCCATCGCTCGGCACCAGATGGCCTCCTCCCGGCACGCAGTGGAGATCGCCTCCCGGGTCATGGCGGCATCCGTCGGCCTCCGCCGCCATGCTTGGCTTCGACCGGCCGACATCCAGGAGGACACCAGAAGGAGGATTGAAGATTCCCCTTCGACGGTGAAGGCCTATTCAATTCGTCCACAGACGAAGCTTTGGACAATCTCGTCAAGGCGAGACTGACCGCAAAAAAGATCGGGCTGCAGCCGGCCACGCAGACCCGCAGGGCCTCCACCTTCCGACCATCCTGGCGACGATCTTCCACCTCGTCGTTCCAGCGTTCGGCCCAGTCTGGACAGTCGAGACCGTCCTCCGGCTCATCGGCCAGACGCACGATTAGGCGGCGCCCGCCTTCGTCGAAGAAGTCCTCCTCCGAGACAAAGTCTCGGTTTTGACGTGCCTGGCAGGACCCGCCAATACCCACTCTTCAGCCTACCATCAGCGCTCGGAGACCGACCGACCCTCGCTCGACACCTAGCGGAGTGGCAGTATGTCACTACGGACTCTTGGGTGCTTTCCATCGTCCGTCTTGGCTACGCCATCGAGTTTCTCGAATTCCTCCTCGCGGCGTTTATTACTCCACGCCGTCGAGTCCGGCCCTCCTGGAAGAGATCCAATCCCTCCTCCAGAAAGGGGCGATCGAGCGGCTCCCGCAAGAGGCCAAGACCACCGGCTTCTTCTCCAGGTACTTCACGGTACCGAAAGCCCGACGGTACCCTCCGGCCGATCCTAGACCTCAGAGGGGTGAACTACTACATCCGCCCCAAAAGGTTCAAGATGGTCACGATACCGTCGATCCTACCCTTCCTACATCGAGGGGACTGGTTCGCCTCCATCGATCTCCGAGACGCATACTTCCATATCGCCATTCGCCCGCAGCACAGACGGTACCTCCGCTTCGCAGTCGACGACACCTGTTACCAGTACAAGGTGCTGCCGTTCGGACTCTCGACTGCCCCAAGGGTCTTCACCAAGTGCATGGCCCCGGTGGTATCCTACCTGCGGACGAAGGGCGCTTCCGTCTTCCCCTACCTCGACGATTGGCTGTTGGTGGCGTCCTGCAAACAGAGACTTTACCACGACGTCCACATGACGTTGTCACTCCTGACCCGCCTTGGTCTACGAGTGAATCCGAAGAAGTCCCACCTCGAGCCGGCGAGGATCTTGGACTTCATCGGGGCGACGCTCGACTCGACCTCCGCCAGGGCGTACCTACCAGAGTCTCGAGCACAAACTTTGATCCGGGCCGCCGCTCACGCTCGTACGGCCCCGACGTTATCTGCGAGAAGCGTCCAGCAGCTCTTGGGCTACATGGCTGCGACGACCGCTGTGACATACTCGCAGGCTGAGAGCAAGACCTCTTCAACACTGGTTCGTCCGCATATTCGACTCCTGCGAGACGAACAGACACTCCGACTGCAGCTGCCGGGAGACGTCCGCTCATCCCTCCGATGGTGGCAGTCGCGACGCAATCTCATGTCGGGGATGCCTTTCCAACAGCCGACACCGAAGGTGACGGTAACGACCGACGCCTCCCTGTATGGATGGGGTGCCCACTGCGGCGATCTCAGAGTCCGCGACAGATGGACCGACGACGAGACCGCTCTCCATATCAACGCGCTGGAGCTGCTTGCCGTCTGGAAAGCCCTACGGGCGTTCCGCCATGCCGTGGCGGGGCGCACGGTCCTGATTCTGACGGACAACACCACCGCTGTCTGCTACATCAACAGACAAGGTGGACTCATTCCACGACCCTGCTCGACATCGCGCTCGGCCTGTGGGAATGGTGCATTCGCCTGCACACGCATCCCTGGCGGTTCACCTGGCCGGGCAGGAGAACACCACGGCAGACGCCCTCAGCAGGGACACCTCATCCCATCACGAATGGTCTTCTCGGAGAGGCGTTCAGACTGATTCGGGACCGCTGGGGCGAACCATCGATCGACCTCTTCGCGACCAGGGAAAACGCGAAGTGTCGCCGATTCTGTTCCAGAGCGGGCCACGATCGTGCCTCCATCGGGGACGCTTTCCAGTTTCCGTGGACCGGGGAACTCCTCTACGCGTTCCCGCCGTTCCCGCTGCTCGGCCGGACGATATCGAAGATCCTCGCCGACCGAGCCGACGCGATCCTGGTAGCCCCGTACTGGCCGAGGCAACATTGGTTCGCACCCCTGCTACAAGCCGCGCGAGACGACCTGCTCCGGTTGCCACCGACACCGGACCTGCTCTCCCACTCCGGCGGCCGAGTCCTCCATCCGGACCTGCCACGCCTGGCCCTCCATGCCTGGAGGATATCGCACTAGACGATCCCGTGCTCGGTACCGTCCTCGTCGCGGCCAGGAAGGAATCCACCCGTCGCAACTATCAATACAAGTGGCGACGCTTCCTGACCTTCGCTAACGAGAGGAGTGAGCCGGTATCGCCCGCGGGGCTCTCGACCGTCCTGCACTTCCTCCTGCACCTCCGGCAACAGGGCCTGGCGTTTCCATCCCTGAAGGTGTATCTCTCCGCGATCGTGGCATACCAACCGCCACGATCTGCTGCCTCGGCCTTCTTCAGGAACGATACCGTTAAGCGGTTCCTGAAAGGACTTCATCATCTCTACCCGCCGGTATCGCCGCCGCTACCGCCGTGGTCCCTCTCGCTGGTGCTCTCGCAGCTGACGAAGCCGCCCTTCGAGCCGATGGCGACCTCGGATGACAGGCTCCTGACAATGAAAACTGCCTTCCTGGTAGCGGTGACCTCAGTGAGGCGAGCGGGTGAGATCACAGCTCTTCGTTCCGATGAGCCCTTCACGGTCTTCCACAGGGACAAGGTGGTCCTGAGACCTGACATCTCGTTCCTGCCAAAGGTGGTGTCCAGTTTCCATCTCAACCAGGTTATCATCCTGCCTGCCTTCTTCCCGAACCCGACGACACCGTTGGAGCGGTCCCTCCACTCCCTGGACGTGCGTCGGGCATTGGCTTTCTACAAGGACAGGACTGCTTCCTTCCGACAGACGCCGCATCTCTTTGTTTGCTATGGGCGACGTCGGAGGGGCCTAAAAGTGTCCACCCAGCGCTTCTCCAAGTGGGTGGTGAGGACTATTGAACTGGCGTATGAGCTCGCGAGGAAGCCTCCGCCAGTCCTGCTTCGAGCCCACTCCACCAGAGCTGTGGCTACTTCTGCGGCCCTCCTGCGAGGAGTTGACCTGCATGAACTCTGCCGTGTGGCGACCTGGTCCCAACCATCGACCTTCGTGCGCCACTACAGGCTCGACTGCCGGTCGCGCAGAGATGCCCGGTTTGGACGTGAGGTGTTGGCTTCCGTGCTGTAGGACCTGACCCGCCGTCCGACCGGTAAGCTACACAGTCTCCTAGTGTATGAAGGCACAGAGACCACGAAGAAGAAGAACAGGTTGCTTACCTGTAACTGTGGTTCTTCGAGTGGTCATCTGTGCCATCATACACACCCGCCCTTCCTCCCCTCTTTCTCAGGTCCCTGTAGGTTCTACGGCGGACGACAGAACTGAGGAGAGACCGTTGCTCGGCGGGAGGAGCATGCGCAGTACCGGCGTGGGGGAGGGGTTCCCGCCAAGCGAACAAGCTCTAGAAGTTTCCGAACGCTACCGCGCAGGCGCTAAAGCTCCTAGTGTATGATGGCACAGATGACCACTCGAAGAACCACAGTTACAGGTAAGCAACCTGTTCTTTCAGTGAGTCTGCCTGAAGCATAATAAAATCTGGAGCAAACACTCTTACTTGACTATAGCTTGTCAGGTGATGGAGAGAGATATTTCCCAGGCTTTGTACCTTGCCAAGTGCCAACTCTGGAATCTTACATGTGCAAAATACATACCGCGTGTAAGTTGTGACCCCTATTCTGTTTGCAGCATAAGGAATGATCAAGAGAGAAAGCAAAGAAACAGGATGACATCTGACACATCGTTGTTTTTTTCTGGTTTGGCCTGCTTTTCACAGTCAGTTGTCCTGAGATAACAAGAATCCCTTGATTTACTTCCACTTCTAACTTGTTTACCCTGTTTTGAATGAATCAGAGAGAGAAGCAAGCTGAAAGAACATGACTGACCTCTGGAAAAATGAGGCTCCAGACTCCCTTCTTTTTCAGTGATAAGCAATCCTTGAAACAATAGCAGGATTGTTATCCTCTGGTATGCAAATGTGCATGGAATGCTGAGTAATCTCAGACGTGGGGCCCACCTAGATGTGACAGAGCAGCCTCATTTGTTTGTTCTGGTGTTTGTATTGTTGGCATAAAGGAGTGAGGAAAAAAATGTGACTTTCTATTTGTTTACAACCCTGCCATGCATGGATTAAGGGGAGCCTGAGTCCTGCTCTTTTCTGTATCTTACCTTCCCTCTAATCATATCAGTTCTGGAACTTTCCTACCCTACCCTTTCCACAGTCCCATCTCAGCTTCCTTCCGGTGTCTGAGCCTAACTGGCAGAAAAGTGCCTGGAAAAACGTTGTGTGTGGCGTTAAGACTGGGCAAGAGGGCAAGCTTCCATTTCTCTTCACCTTGGCTCACTTTTTATTACCATGTTGATCTGGTTGCAGCAATAATGCCTAAGAGTCTTGAGGCAACTTAAAGATTAACTGATTTATTTTGGCCTAAGTATTCATGGACTACAAACCACAACTCCCCACCCCTGCTTTAGATGGAATCTCAGCAGATGCTTGGGGAAACAATTTTGCCTGCCCCATCATATGCCCAGAATGGCACAGCCTATCTGGCACCACTTGAAATGAAGGCTGGCCTAAAGCCTATTCATATCATACTCTCTGACTGTCCAGATTTGTCACAGGCAGTCCCTAATAATTCTTGGTAATCCCACTTTTTCAGCTGCTCTTAAAATGACTCATTTTCTCTTTCCTTTTCCCATTTCCCCATGCTGCAAATTGAATTCAAAGTGCAAAAGTAGTTTGCACTCAGTTAACTCAGCAAGAGGGAGAGGAGAAGAGGGGGTAGAATCTTGCCCTTCCCAGTAGGTTCAGGCAACAGCAAACTGCTGCAACTTCTCTTAGCTTGTAGGATCTTCCTCATTAATAACTTTGGCCATCACAACCACTTTCTGATGTTGCTTGGCTTCACCTGTCCCAGTTTTAATCTGTGAAATGTTCAAGGGTATGTGATATCCTGACTAGAGTAGACCCACTGAATCAGTTGGATTTTCCTACATATGGACTCACCATTCAATAATTGATTTAATGGGTCTACCGTAGATGGAATGAACCAATAGGATTTGAGACAATGTCCACAACAAAGGTGGAAATTGTCCAACTCTCCTGATGTTTCTGGACTGCAACTACCATTCCTCACCTCATCATTGGCTATGATATAGGGCTGCTGGGGCCTGCAGTCCAAGGACATCTGGAGAATTGCGTGGTTCCCACCCTACATCTACAATGATTAGTGCAGCCAAAGCTTGCCAGAACAAATTTCCAGAAATTTTTGATTAGCAGAATGATGATATCTCATCTGACTTTCCTGCCCTTTCTGGCTTAACTGTAGGCCTCATATAGCTAGGGTAGGGAAGGGATTGTCCTAACACCTAGAGGTGAACTTTAGTGGGAAACACTTATCCCATTTCATTAACCATTTCTGAGTCCAAAGATCTAGTCCATTTATGTTAACATTCAATGGGGCATATTTTTAATATAAAGTTGCCACTATGTTGATTGTTGCTATTACTGGGAGAAGCAAGAGGACTGACAAAGAAAATGGCACAGAGTACTGTGATTGGCACTGTTACCTATCTTCACCCATGGTGGTTGTCTCCTTAAAACAAAAACAAAAACAAAACTTTGCTAGAATTCACTAAGGCAGTTATCAATGTGTAACCTAGAGTTATACCTGCTTGGTATTCACAATTCAAGTGCATTTACTAGTTCAAGGGATATGTACAGACTATGAAATTCCCCCAATCTCCACTTACCAAGCAGCAGCCATTGCGATCAATCCAGGTCTGCTCCCCTGTCAATTGGAATGTATCTGGCTGACATTTCCATTCACCCCTATGTGACCTATCTCCAGTGCAAGAGCTTCTGGGTGTTGCACTGGAGATTGTTCACAGGAGGCAGTGGGAATATCAGTTGCTTCCCAATCAACAGGGGAACAAACCCCTGTCAACTGCAGTGGTTGCCACCTGTTAAGTGAGAATTGGAGGGGCTGGGCCAGGAGACAACTGCATAGCTACAGAACTAAGGTTGTTATACATTCATAAGTGATTCATTGAATTCTGGCCCCTATTCTAAACATTTAAGTTGCTTTCCTCAAATTCATACTCTCCAAGTATGTATGGTTCCCCAAAACTAATTCCTGGTTAGGGTTGATGGGACCTGTCATCCAACACATCTGGCAAGTGCCAGGTTGGAGAGTGAGGTGTTCTTCATAGCATGTTATCTAATGACCTGTGCAATTACATTTTGCCATTCATCTTCCTCATCTTATTCTTCCATCTGCACCTTTCCCAGACAACTGGTATCCAGTTTCCTCACCCTTCAAACACCACAGATTATTTGAAGTAATGGCATCAAGTTGAAAAAAGTTCCTTCAAAATGCCTCTAAAGGACCCTTTAAAAGTATCTTGCAAAGACAACTAGAATACATTCCTCATCTAATTCTATTCACAACCCTTTCATGTCATCCTATTATCAGACACAAGTAAATGGTCTGGTTGCTCTTGATTTGTTTTAGCAGATATGCTATGCTTTTATAATGGGCATTGTGTCACAGTGTCATATATCTGGTAAATATAATGCATTTCTCCTCACAGCAAAACAACTAATCCTATTACCAGAATTTGGAATTTAACTCTACTATGCCCTCATCTCCTCACCCCATCGATTCATTACAGGTAGCTGTATTACTTTATTATTTCTTGTCTCTGCCAGCGACAATATATTGTCGTGATCTCTCCCAGTTGTAATGCCTTGCATTTGGGTCTGGGAAAAACAACACAGACACACAAATACAGATATGGATTACTCATTGCAGCTGCATTTTTGGATTCTCCTTGGACTTGGGGCAATGTCAAAGATCATGATGACTGCCTAACTTTCAAAATTCAACACAATATAACTGGTTGAAGCAATGCACTCAATGTGTATCATATCTGAACTGTGCACATATGCTTTTTATTCACATCTCTTTAAGATACACTAGAGGAATAATTAAGAAAAGATTGTGTACATTTTACAATCTCCCAATTTATAGAGACAATTGGCTGAAAATACTCAGATGTGAAGTTCAAATACAATATGAGTGGCTTTCATATTGGAGTGTCAAAAAATAATCTCCTTCAAAGCAGCTCCACAGTGTCCTATGAACTATGTGATATAGTCAATAAAGGAACAAACAAACAAAAAAATCCTTGGCCACACAGATAGATGCTATGGCAAGATCCTATAATACAGAGATAAGAACTTCAGAAACGTTGATTATTAGTACAGATAGCCCCTCTGGGAGATAGGTGGGTCAAATATTAAATAAATAAATGTTTGAATTTATTAGCCATTTTATTGAATTTGCATGTCTAATGCATCTCTGTAAATAAGGAAATAACAATTATGCCCAGATTATGCATGAGCAAGTACTTTAAACCCTTGCCCTATAAACTATTCTGTTTCTATCTCTTAAGATAAAACATCCTGTAATCTCTGTAGTTAAATTCTTGCTTGTTGCTACTGCTGTGCTGTACCTGATTTCAGCCTTCATATGTTGCTTTGCTGAGTGGCCTATTTGATCTCTGCTAGGAAACCAAATGAAGGATAAATTATTCAGACATCATATCCCCATTAGGTAGCCAGAGTAGAAAAAATAGTTCTCTGCACTAACTTCCTGAGATAAATCACCTCCTCCAATACATAATTTTCCTTTTTTTAATAGACAGGGAAATTCATTTTCTCTTACTAATGCATTTTCCAGTGATTTTGCAATAATCTGGTAGCATTGTACATGTAATTCAGAGTCAGAGTTATATAGTGGTTACAGTGTGAAAGTGAACTGGCATTTGCAAAATCAAGTTCAAGTTTCCATGGAGCATTCTCTCTGAGTCTAGCCTACCTCACAGGGCTGTTGTAAGCATAAAGTGATGAGAAAGAGAGCCATGTTTACTACCTGGAATTCATTGGAGTGAAAGCTGGATATACATGCAACTAACAAATGGAAAAATACATTTAGTAAAGGCATTCTCTTCTTCAGTCCTAACTAACGGGGTTTTTTTTAATGTCATCCACAATCTGACCTCATTCCCTGCTCTGAAAGGTTCTCCACTGATGTCATACTGTGAGAGTCTCATAAGCTCCTAATGGTTTGGAGTGGGAATATAACTCCAGGCTGCAGCTTCAGATGGTTCACGTATATAATAACAAACACCATTAACCAGTATACGCTTAGTTATTGATGGTTGATGCCTCTGGGTAGCTTAGCCATATGGTCCTTTTTGCCACAATCTTTGCATTTCTAACCCAATCTTACCTAAATAACCACTACACAATCATATGGAAGCAATAGAGCACTCTCAACTCCCTCCCCCTCAGTGCATCTTTTTCCAACTCAGTGGGATTAGAGCAGACATTCATAAAAACAGCAGCTATTTCCTCTGACCCTGTGCAGTAACTTAAAACTTCAGTTGAGCATTCAGAAATACAGTTTAAGTGTCCAAAGAAAAGAGGCAGGCAAAATTCCCAAGGGAACATGAACACAGCAGAGTTCTAGGTGTGAACAATTTTAAATGTCTCACTCTGCAATGTGAAAAATTTGGGGACTGAAGGAAAATTAGAATGGGAAGCTAGAATTCTCATACTGGTGAGGGACAGGATTCCATCATTTTGCCTCTCTCCCCATAACTATACTCTTGGCTGGACTACAACCCCATCATCCTCACTCAGAACAACTAATGGCCAGTTTCTGGGGATGATGAGACTCATCATCCAAAACATGTAGAAACTACCAGGCTGAGGAAGGCTAGGAGAGCTATTCTTTGTCAGAGTAGCTCCTCTCTTTAGCCAGCTTTCTAAAGGGACAGTAGAAAGGGACAATCTTTTAAGAATCAGCTGTGGCAATGCCATTTTCCTCTTCAGTTTTTCAGTGTTGATCCCCAGGCCCTTAGCCAGTAGACTGATCTCTCATCCACCATTTACTCACTCTGAAGTTGGATTGAAAGACCTGGCTATCTGCCAGACTGATGTCTGCCAGAAATCACAATCTTTGTCATGCATGATTCAGTTCCTCTCTCCACCAAATGTGGGGTCACAGGCTGGGAACTGTGCCATCTAGATTTATTCTTTTCTCCCCGAGTGTAAGAGAGGTGAACATAAATCTTGGGCACAAAATGTAGGGATTGTGTGAGACAAATGGCATGAAATCACAATATCAGCTACTTAGAAAATTCCAATCAAAGGAAAGCCATTTAACACATTGCATGATTTATTTACTGTTTTGAAAAACAGCCAGAATCCTTTAAACACATAAAAGACAACAAGCCAAAACATTAGATCCTTCTTGAGGAGAAGATGTCATTTGGCAAAGTGATGGGCAGTGACATCCCAGAACAGATGATTTAGAAGTTCCACAAGCATGCGATGAAAGAAGAGACATCTGTCAGAATGCAAAATATGCACCATGAAACTGGGCTCAGAGGAAAGACCCCTAGAGAGCCTTTTCAGGCTAAAAGACTTCCTAACAGAATAGGGCATGTGTTGTTAGTGGAACTCTTTGAGGATCAAAGCCAGGTAGTCCTCGGCTTGGCATGCATAATGTGGGGAATTCTTGTGTGCCTCCAAATTGCTTCTGAGTTATGGTGACCCTAGGGTAAACTTATCATGGGGTTTTCTTGGGAAGATTTGTTCAGGAGGAGTTTGCACTGCCTTCCTCTGAGGCTAAGAGAGTGTTGCTTGTGCATGCTTAGCTGGAAAGTTTCCATGGCTGAGCGGGAATTCGAAGTCTGGTCTCCCAGAGTCTTCATACAATACTCAAACCACTACACCACACTGGCTCTCTACAATGGGGAGTATCAGTACTGCTTAGGACATGGGTAGACCATCAAAACTGCAAGCCTGCAACTATGTGCGTAAGTGCCTTCAAGTTACCTATTGACCTATGGCAACCCTATGAATTTCAAAGGGTTTTCTTAAGCAAGGATTATTAAGAGGTGGTTTGGCCAGTTCCTTCCTCGGAAATATAGGGTACAGCACCTGGTGACTAAACAGACATTGTTGTACTTTGGACATATCACGAGAAGACATGATTCAACAGAAGTGCCAATAATGTTTGGTAAGGAAGAAGGCAGTAGGAACAAAAGAAGACCACATTACAGATGAATGGATTCAATCAAGGAAGCCACTGCCTTGAGTCTGCAAGACCTGAGTATGGCTGTTGACAGCAGGGCAACCTTCATAGGGTTGCCAAAGTCAATTTGATGTGAATTAAACAAGAACAAAGTGTTTGGACAGCAAAGTTAGATGTCTAAATTGCAAAGTGTGTGCTCTTTTTGTGTGTCCTCTTTATGAATTAATGTGATCAGACACAGCTCTTTTTGGTATGCCTTCTTTTTTTTTCAGTCAGTTGTTTTTACCTGAAATTAATCTGTTTATATAGCACTACAAAAGAACTAAAGCTCTGAGAGAAGAAATGGCCCAAGAGAAGAAGTGGCTCAAGACAGTTTGCTGTTTGAGGCTGAACAGCAAACAATGCTAATCCCCTGCCCTCTAACCAGCACACAAGTACAAGAAGCAGAAAATCCTCAAACACCTCTCTCCATCATTAGCTGTAAAATGACAAATTAAGCAACAATTTGGTACTCTTTTACGTTGCTGCCTGAGGCAACGGCTTACCTATACATAGTGATAGGGTTAGTGTGAGACTATGCCTCATTCAAAGAGTTAACAGCAGTAGACCAACAACAAGTCCCTCTATGTGGCACAGCAGTCACACTTTCTACTTAAATAATGGTTAATTTCTCATGGGGATATGCATATATTGGGAAAGAAGACATCCATTCCTGAACACCCAGGAACATATGGTAGATGTACACAAAGGAGCAGTTCATTTGTACATGGTCATTGCAGGATTTAGTTTGTCTAATGCAGAGCTTTCCAGACTTTTCATGTTGGTGACACACTTTTTAGACATGCATCATTTTGCGACACGGTAATTCTGTTTTACTAGCAAACTGGAGGTTAAACTAACCCCATTATAAGAGATACAGTCACATACATAAATTGAAATAATGAAATGTATGGGGACACAACATATCTCATGGAAACTTTTCATATATTTTTAAAAACATATGATTTATAAATAGTAACATAAATTTCCAAGGTTGTAGGTGACACACCTACACACTTCTGGCAACATGCTAATGTGTCACAGCACACCATTTGGAAAGCCCTGGTCTAAGGACTCTTCAAATAGTGTGTGTGTGTTAAGGACCTTTCTTAAGGATCTTTCTGCACTACACTGTTATAATAATAATAAATAATAAAATTTATTTATATCCCGCCTCTCCCAATGGATCGAGGCGGCATTACAGCAGTATATCAAATACATTAAAAACATTAAAATATAACCCATCCTCCCCACCCATCAACCCTTCTAACCCCCTAAAACACATTAACTATTAAAAACAAGAGAACAGTTGATGGGAGGCAGTGGAGTACTAGACTGGGAAGGCCTGTCAGAAGAGAACAGTCTTGACTGCTTTTTTAAAGCAGTCAAGACTGGCAATATGCCGGGTCTCCTCCGGCAGGCCATTCCATAACTTGGGAGCGACAGAAGAGAAGGTCCTCTGGGTAACCGCAGCCAACCTAGTTCTGACTGGCTGCAGTAAATTCCTCCCAGAGGACCTTAGTGTGCGGGGCGGATTATATGGGAGAAGGTGATCCTGCAGGTAGGCTGGCCCCAAGCCATGAAGGGCTTTAAAGGTAAAAACCAACACCTTGTACTGTGCCCGGAAACTAATAGGCAGCCAATGTAAGGACTTCAGAATTGGTGTTATGTGGTCAGTTTTAGATGTTCCGGTGATCAACCTGGCTGCCATATTCTGAACTAATTGAAGTTTCCGGACTAAGCACATGGGTAGCCCTATGTAGAGCGCATTGCAGAAGTCAAGCTGTGAAGTTACCAGCACTGTTATAGTGCTATTATTCCACTTTCAACATCCTGTGGAATTCTGGGATTTGTAGTTCAGCAAGGCCAAAGAGCTCTCTGGCTGAGAATTCTAAATGTCCCTCCCTAAACTGCAGATCCCAGGATTCCAAATGATGTTGAAAGTGGAATAATAGCACTATAACAGTGTGGCATGGAAATAGCATTTATTTCTATACCGCTTATCAACTGAGTGTTATCTAAGCGGTTTACCATGTATTTTAGCTAATTGCCCCCAACAAGCTGGGTACTCATTTTACCGACCTGCGGAAGGATGGAAGGCTGAGTCAACCTTGGAGCCTGGCAGGATCAACCTCACAACCTTGTGGTTGCAGTACTAGCATTTAACCACTGTGCCACCAGGGCTCCCTTATGGTCTTGGAATGACTGCAGTGCTACATAGATTGTGAATCAGCAAAAGTATTCCTATATGTAGCAAAATGGGGGTGAGGGAGTTAAGTTCTGAGGTGCTAAAGTGGATTGTACCACTTCAGACTGCAGGTGGTCTTCAGCTTTAAAGTTAACTTAGTTTATGTTTACAAATCACATTTCCAGGCAGTTAGCCGATTTAAAATCAGAAACAATTACAAAGAAAAAAAACCTGCCAGCAATCCAAGCCAATTAAAAGCAGATTCAGTTAAAACAGATTTAAACAGCCTGGGGCCTATTCACACCATACATATATAGCACAATGATTCTAGTTTATCTCTCATGGCAACATCCTATGGAATCCTGATACTGGCAGCTGAGGGGGGCATTCAGAATTTTCAGCCAGACAGCTCTGCTAGCACCTCACCAAATTACAAATCCCGGGATTCCATATGATCCAGGCACAGCAGTTAAAGTGGAATAATAGCACTGTAATTCTGTAATGTGAATGGGCCCTGGGTCTTAAGGTCCCATGTGAAAGCAGTAAACAAGGGAGTCAAATATACTTATTGAAGACATTCCATGGCCCTTTTTCTTCTCACACAACAGTCTGGTCCATCTTACCAGTGGGCACATGACTGAGATCACTGTGGTTGCTGAGAATATGACTTGGGTGGGCATACACATTCCCTATAGCCAGTCAAAACCTACTCCTAAACCACTTAGGATCTTATAGGTTTAAACCAGAATTTTAAACCAGGCCTAGAGATAGACTAGAAGCTAGTAAAGGTGACAAAGCACCCCTAGTGTAATACAACCACACTATCCAGAGCATAACTGTCAAGAGGAAGAGCAGGAATTCTCCAGCACCACTTTCTGGAATCAATAGTCAAAGTGGGAGAAGAACTACTACAAAACAGTACCACCAACACTCAGATCAGGCAGTCTGTCCAGAAGAAAGCCATGGCTGATTATACCTGAAAGCTGTTGAGAGGTCCAAGTGAATCAACAGGGTTACATTCCCCCCAAGTAGTCACATCCTCACAGGATGACCAAGTCAGTTTATTCAGTTCCATACTCAGGCCCAAAACCTGCTTGGAAAATGTGTTAGGTAACCAATTTCACTCAAGAGTGTCTGGAGATCTGAATAGGAAAGATTCAAAAACTGGCATTTACCTGAATCTGAAATGACACAGTCCATTTTACCAAATCTCTGAACTATATTGTAAAGACCAGCCTTTTCCATTGCTAGCTTGCTTGCTTATTTATTTATTTCACGTACATTCCGCTTTTCTTCCAGAGCACAAAGTGGTTTGCCTTATCCTCCTGCTTTTTTCTTCCGCAATTTTCCTTCAACAACTCTGAAACGTTAGGTTAAGTTGTAAAGCAGTGACTGGCCCAAAGTTAGGCAGTAAGCTTCATGGCTGAACAAGGACTTGAAGCTTGTTCTCCTCAGCCCTGATCTAGTACTTTAACCACTAAACCACAATGATGGCTATCTGTCTTTTCAGTGTCCCAAACTAGCTTTCACATATAATCTTAAAAATTACATTCAGGATTGGCCATGCAGTACAATATAAAACACAAAACACACACTGTGGTGATACCTTATCAGGCCAACCAAAAGGCATAAAAGTGCTTTTGCTAGTTTTCACTGGCTTTTTCATCAAGCAAAGATGTTAAAAATCATGCAGGAGAAGAACAGTGACAGTGTTACTTCATCTAATCTTCTAATCCTTGCTCAGATTTAAGAACTTGATGTTGGATTTGTTGACTTCACAGATATGAAGTCCCACTTAGGCCCACGAATGCTCATATCTGTTGTCAGGTCTTCAGACATAGTGATACTGCTGTCCATTAACACCAGACATGCCATTAGGAGTCCTTGCACATAGTTAGAGGCGTGACATACGGTTAATGTTTGAAGAGAAGGCAGCTGCAGGGCTTGTGACACAGCCACCCGAGGTGTCTGGAATTTCTGGGAATTAATGCATACAGTATCACAGAGAGAGGCAGCTCATATTCTTACCCTGTCAAGAGGCGAATTAGCCATCAGGCTTCTGAGAGACAGGTGGCCATCAAATGTGGAATGGGGATATCTCATGAACTCCCAACTAAAGAAGAACCAGAATGTTTATGAACTAGCATGGCCTAAATTTGGATTAGGGTACTTTCCATCCTGTAACCCCAGAGGTGGGTAGCATTGCAGTCTTTGTCTGAAAGAATGGCCTCTACCCTTAGAAGTGTCCATCACTGTATACACTCCACACAACTTAGGCATCAGTACCACACTGATTTCCTGTTATTTGCTTGGTTTTCAGATATGAAAGAGTACTTTGTGCACAACTATCAGAACTACTTGTTCTGCTCCTGACATTGCCACTGTTTTATTGCATGGTATCTGAGGGTATATCTATACCAGAGATTTTCAACTGGTTTAACAGTCATGCAAACCCTAAGAACTGCAGTTTTGTGAAGGGACTACAGATCTCCATCAGGGAGTTCTCTGCATTCTCATTAGGTTAAACTGCCAGGATTCTTTGTGGGGGAGTGGGAGCCATGGAATTACACTGTGAATGGGAGAGAATGAAAACCACTACTCTCTTGAGCAAATCATTACCTAGTTCAATAGGTTTTTAAAACGTTATCAGACAGCTTGATCCTATGCATGGCTAGTCAGAGGTAAATCTCTTTACATTCAGTGGGTCTTACATTCAAGTGTGTTCAGGACTACAGTAGAAATCTGGGAATAGGTTCCATTGAATGTAATAGAACTTACCTCTCAGTAGAAATTATAGGACTGGTTATTTAATGCCAGAAACCTAACAGTTAATCACCTGTTTTTGATAATGTACACACATAATGAGAAAGAGAGAGAGAGAGAATCCAAAGACTTTTCTAGTCCACAATTCAAAAAAGAATACCTAGCAGACTTGGAATACCAGACTTGGACATTACCCATAGCCATGATTCCATAAATGTTCTAACTTCTGGTGCCACTTCTCCAGAATTTGACCATCACCGCAGTTCAGTTTCTTTTTAGTCCTCTTGTTGAACAGCCTGCTAAAACTCTTCCTTCCATATATTTTAGAAATATCAGGGTCAATGTCATGGTAAGACTAGTTTTGCAGTCAGAATACTAGTAAAGTAAGCAAATGTGTTCAACACTCTGTTTGTTTTCAGTCTACTGCAGTTGTCAGCTTGGAGGCTTTGGAAAAGAGGTAGGCAGATTTTACCACAACTGCCCACCAAATTATGCATAATGTACTTATTCAGTATTGAACATTAACATTCACGTTCATCCAAAATTCCTCATGATGAACTAAATCACTTTTAACGTTTTTTGTTACTGAGATGTGAGTTTGGTGCATTTTCAAATCAGATGCGTTCTGTCAAATTCTGGACACCAAAGTTTGAGAAGGACATCAATAAACAGGAACGTGGTCAGAAAAGGGTGACCAAGATGGTAAAGGATCTGGAAACCAAGTCCTTTGAGGAATGATTGAGGGAACTGGTTATGTTCAGACTGGAGAAGAGAAGACTGAGAGCTGATATGATAGCCATCTTTAAATATTTGAAGAGTTGTGAGGTGGAAGATGGAAGCTAACTTGTTTTCTGCTGTTCCAAATGATAGGGCCAGAGCCAGAGGATTAAAATTACAAGGAAAGAGATGCTGACTAAACATTAGGAAGAAATGTTTGACAGAGGAATGAAGTACCTGGGAAGTTCATTCTTTTTCATTTGAGGTCTTTAAACAAAGGTTAAACGACCATCTTTCAGAGATGCTTTACCTACTGATTCTTGTATTAGCAGGTAATTGGACTAGGGGATTCCTTTCAATGCTAGAGTTCTTTGAGTCAAAGTTCAACATAGCCATGTTATGTAGCTCAAGTCGAAAAATGGGCTAGATCTGTGCCTAGGATGCTTCTGGAAATTAGGAAATATTCAGTAGGAAATTCAGCCTGAGCAAGCCACTCCAGCTCTTAGGCCAGAGCAGACGCTGCTACAGCTGCTGCCTAGAGACTTCTGTTTTCCCTGTGCTTAGCTTTGCTCTGCTCCACAGCTTGACAGGAGCCAGGTATGACAAGAAAATTAACTCCTGTATCAAGCTTATAGAACTTGACACCATTCTCTTTAGCAACAAGAATAAGAGGCACTTCACATTTCACCAAATCAGTTGTGTTTGCCATAGAAGACAGACATTTTCACCTGTAGATTTGGCCAAGAGTGGAAAAGAGCTGCACGTCTCCAAACATTTGAGGGCCCACAGGCAACTAGCCGTGATAGTTCTATGCTACCTCCAGCACCTCTCCCCAGCTCCAGTAATAAAAACACAATTAACAACAAATAATAATCTAACTAGCAGTTGACTTTGACAATTTGATTGTTAACCATCACAGTCAAAATCTGCAGCCTGAAGCAATCACCTTGTTCTGCCTAGGGCCAGCCCAGGCCTCCAAGTGTTAAGGAACACAAACAGGAAGATGGTATTACCTTCATGGGCTGAAATCTCCTTGGTGCATTAAGATAGGGCCACACTCTTTCCAAGGTCATGCAGTGGTGGAAAGTGAAGACAGGCAAAATGTGCCAGTTCTAACCAGCCTATTTCTCCAGTGCCTGATTTCCTCCATGGCCACTGTATCCTGGTTGCCACCACCAGAGCTGATGCAATGATGTCAATGTTGCAGACCAAAAATATTTTGCTTATGGTCTGCTTCTGGGCTTTTCCTAGTCACCTTGTTAGCAAATGTGAGGAACAGGATGCTGGACTACATGGGCCTTTGGTCTGTTCCAGCAGGGCTGTCATATTATCCATGCCCAGGTATCATAGTAGCTTGATGTCCATCAAATGTGTGGAAGAAATATTGGTGTGGCAGACTTTATACAGGCTGACTGAAGGAGAAACCCATGTAACACTGATACAGCTATGGAAAACCCAGTGCTCACATTGTGACATGGTCTGAATATGGTACTCAAGGTGGGCTTTGTCTCCTTTGCCTCCTCTTTGACCTTTGAGAAAAGGCAACAAACATAGCTTTGCATGAAAACACTTGTCAGAAGGACTGTGTCATTTGCATCTGAAAAGCCTGACATTTGGGAAATGCCCATCAAGGGAATGTAGCCCTGGGTACACTGTGTGATTGCCTGGAGACCTCATTGCCAGTGACTGTGTAATTAACTAGAAATGACATCAGGAAAGAATGGACAATTACCATCTTATCTAACTCTCGCCTTCCCTTCCACTGTCTGCCAGGCTTGTTAAACAGAGCCTTTGTTAAATGGTAAATTGCTTCAAGTTGCTTCATCTCCACTTATAATAAGTAAACAATGACAACAATGCCTAACACTTCTGGGGGATGGTATACCGCAGAAGCACTGTCCAAACTTCCCCTTAAATTTTTGCATATCTCAGTTAGTATGCAGACATTAACTTATTCTATACAAATAAGATTTTGCATGACACAGTAATTATCTGTTTATCTCCTCCCTTTCCCAGTTAACAGTTTATCCCCAACATTAATCCAATCTAGGTAGGTGCCTGTCAAGGATGTAGCCCCCAAAACACTTATTCCCACATAGTTCCAGTTACTGCAGATCAGTCTGAAGTAAGAGGTTAGAGGCTTATGCTCGGATCTAAACTATGGTCTAAGTTTTCTTTTCTTTCTTTAAAAATGGATTCATTCAAGGTTTAGCTAATCTTTCATTTCTGATAAATTTCTGTGGGTGACACCACCATTGTCAATATGTGGCATTAATCATCCACGCTAAGACTTGCTGTTGAGTTTTATACCAAATTCACGCTGTTCAGTGAGCTGATGGAGCAACTTCTTCAGATACATAGGCATTTCCATCACCAACCTTCTTCAGTGTTGTTTACTCCACTCACAGTAAATAAGGCTTCCCGTGATATTTAGGTAATAATGTTCACTGGCCTCTTATATGACTGTCAGACAGGAGCACTTGGCACTGGTTTCACTGGCGCAAGTTCATTTTGTTTGTAATGTTTTACTTGTAAAAGCTCATGTGGAAATCAAAAGTCAATATCCACTGTTTTAAAAACTGAACATACATTCTGGTCAGTATAGGTTGCATACCCAAGATCCAAATATGGGAAAAGCCAAAAAAGATTTTAAAAGATTTAAGATTTAATGGACTTTTCAGCAAGGGCTCTGTCAGAAATAAAAATAGTATTCGTTTAAGCTTTTCAGTTACCGGTAATTAGTTTGAGTCTCACTAGTAACTGAAATCAATGCATTTTTGTCACTTTTGCTAGCTGTTGTTGTTGCAGTTGTGTACCTTCAAATTATTTCCAACATATGATAACCCTAAGGTGAACCTACTTCAGGGTTTTCTGGGGCTAAGAGTGCATGACATGCCCAAAGTCACCCAGTGTGTTTCTATGGCTGAGTAGGGAATCAAACCCTGGCCTCTAGGGTCATAGTCCAATGCTCAAACCACTACACGAGCTGAATCTCTTTGCTAGCTGTATGACTACTGAAAAGGTAGGTTCCCCCCTCCTGCTTTTTAAAGTATCTTACCGTCTTAATACTTAAAATACTGACTCTTTTTTTAAAAAATCTGATATTAGGTGAAAAAAGGCTGTGTGTATATGCAGACAGGTAAGTAGGTAGGTAGGTAGAAAGATACACACATTTCCTCCCCTCCACAATACATATGAAAAAGTCACATTTTAATTCTGGAAACTTTAAACTGTTACATTTCATCCATTGCACTTACATGTACATCAAGGCACAAGTCTGAATATCCAATTCTTTAAAAAGTGATGCCAGGAGTGGCCCTAAGAATTTGAATCATTTCCAGAAAAATAACTTGGGTGCAGACTTTTTGTTTCCTCACCTCTACCATGGCAATAGATTTGTTAGTCTTTAGGGTAGAGTTGGTAAGAGAGATATCACAACGATGTTAGAAGCCTGAAAAGGGTAGATCCCCCATCTGAAGGTCAATGCCCGGGGGCACAATCAATACCACTGTGTGGTATTCGAAGAGTAAAGCAAGAGGTTTGCAATGAACATCCTTTCACACAAACCAAAACTGTTTTTGTTCCTCTGCCTCTTTTTACCCCCTCTCTCTCTACCCCATAACTCAAGTCTGTCACTCTTTTGGTGTCTGGCTGCTGGAAGAGTTAGCAGACCAAGTGAAACAGGGCAGTGGTTAAAAACTCCATATGGGGTTTAGAATAGGTGCTAGATTAGGGGGTCGTACAGAACCACAGCATGCCTGGCATACCAAACATAGCCTGCCCATAACTGGAAGGCAACGAAAAAAGAACTGGTTCTCCTGCTCTAGATTTCCAGAATGATTCCAGTTAGAGGTATCAACTGATTAAAGAACTATTATTTATCAAACCAGTCCTTACCAGACTGACTAATGGTCAACTAAGCTTTCAATTCAGGGAGAGCAAAATGCATCCGTGGCTATAAGGCCATAAGAAACCTTCCCCCAGACTGGCCCTCCGTCCCTCTAGAACATCCTTCTTGCAAAAAAAAAAAAAAAAAAGTGTGTGTGAGGGGAATTGCCTGTCATCCTATCCATCTCTAGATTATTTTCCTTAAAAAAAATTACCCACATTTCTAAATCAGAAGTGGACTCCTGGTCAGTTTATGATTTCATTTTATTTTAGTACATTTTTGTCAGTCCCCTGCAAAATTCCAGCAGCAGAAATGGGGACTGCAGAGCCACTGCAACTGCCCACCCTGGCTTAAGAAAATATCTTGATTTATTAATCAATTGCATGTAAATAAATGAGTGTGTTACCAAAACTTCAGTGGAAAAACAGAGCCCTCATCCAAGTACAATGGCCTTCTAACTGCTCAAGAACCTTTATTAGGGGAATTCTGAGAACATTTCCGCATGACACTCTTACAGCGCAATGATTCCACTTTCAACCTCCTATGGAATCCTGGGCTTTGCAGTTCCGGGGGGGGGCAACTGGCCCCTCCCGAAACTGCAAAGCCCAGGATTCCATAGGAGGTTGAAAGTGGAATCACCGCGCTATAAGAGTGTCATGCGGAAATGGCCTGAGGCAAGAAGCTAAATGAGAGGCTTGTTAGCAAGGCCCTGATGCCTCACCATGTATAGTCAGTGGACTGTGTTTAGCTCAGTGAGTCATGGGTTATGAGGATCTGCTAATAATTGGTTGCCTCTTTATGTGCAAAGAGAGAAGTTCACATCTCTCCCAACAGGACAGCCTGTGCAGCCAAATCACTTTGCTTATCCAGTGCTGGTCACTCTCAAAATCTCATCTGCTATAAAAAAAAAGGGGGGGGCAGGAAGCCTATCTCTGTTGATACTATGTGCTCGGTATTTGCACTCCCTATTGATTTTTGACAACCTTGACTTAGCTAAAAGCTAGTTCATACACATAGGAACATCAGTTGGTTACTCCAGACAGTTACAAGACTTTGGGCCTTTCCGCACTACCCTGTGATAGTGCTATGATTTCACTTCCAACATCCTGTGGAATTCTGGGGTTTGTAGTTTCCTGAGGCCCAAGAGCTCTCTGGCTGAAAATTCTAAATGCCCCTCCCTAAACTGCAAAGCCCAGGATTCCATAGGATGTTGAAAGTGGAATAATAGCGCTATAACAGTGTAGTGCGGAAAGGCCCTTTGACAAGGACTCGCTAAAGCATGCATGTAAACTGAATCCATCAGAATGCAACCTTGTGCTCATGTGAGTACTACACCTGGTCTGTTTGAGCTGTGATGGCACTTTGACACATGCAGACCAACATTTCGTGCTGCCATTATTAAGTGATGCACAACCACATGTGACCCAGCCCTAAGATACCTAAAAAAAAGCCATCTCATCTCCCACCTCTTATCCTGCCTTCTAAAGTCAGATTTTTAAAGTATGCTCAAAACTAAATAGCACCTTTATTTGTGCAGTTATATTTATCCAGCTTCACGGTACACAGACTCACATTTCCTACCCATCTTTCAGATATATACAAATAGTCTATAGCCGTACACTACAAAAGCATGTAGCCTGATTGCTAAATAACACACAATAAACATGAAATCCTGTGTAGATTGAAGTGCACTAAAATGTCTATGTACACACATACATAAACACATGTTCAACATCACACTTAAACTGTGCCTAACACCACTTGAGAACATCCTCTTAAATGGTTTATACAAGTGAAAGGCTACCCTTGACTGAGTCTCTTTGACTTAGCCTAATCTACTACACAAGGTTGTTGTTAGGTTCCAGACAGATGAATCACCTAGCATTTTGGTGAAGATTGAAGATTCCACTTTTTAACATCTTGTGGAATTCTGGGGTTTGTCGTTTATTGAGGCCAAAGAGCTCTCTGGCTGAGAATTCTAAATGCCCCTCCCTAAACTGTAGATCTCAGGATTCCATAAGATGTTGAAAGTGGAATAATAGCACTATAACAGTGTAGTGCAGAAATGGCCTAAATGTTAGTTAATCTCAGAAGTTAAGCCATGCTCTCCAACTGTCCTAGTCTCACAGGGAGAGTACCAATTAATCTCCTTTCATCTCACTTTTTTGGCTGCTTTTAAAATGTCCTGGTTTATTTCTCCTCTTCTCATTTCCCCCTTTGTCCTCACCTTACTTCAGCTGCTGCAAACTGAGTTCAAAGGGCAAAAAGAGCAGGAGGAGAGATGGGTGCAGAATCATGCCCTTCCCAGTAGGCAAAAGCAAACTGCTGCAGCCTTTCCTAGCTTATGCATTCACCCTCATTAACAATTTTTGCCATCATGACCACACCCTGATATTGCTCAACCACACATGTCCTAGTATTCTTCTGTGAATGTTAGAGGGTATGACTAAGCAGAATCAGGTCTGGCCAATTAGCTTATTAGCTGGAAGGGAGACTGCCAGGGAATGCCAGGTGCTATAGGCTGTATTTCAGAAGGAGGCAATGGCACACCACTGCTGACTATTCTTTGCCTAAGAAAATCCTATGACAGGGTTGCCATAACTTAAAGTTGACTTCAAGGAACATAAAAACAGAATGCCATGCTACATAGGGAAGGATAGTTGCTACCTGAGACTACAGACCCCCCTATCACCACAACTCTGTATAAAAATTCACAGATCACTTGATAGGGCTAATATTTTTCTCTTTTCGAAATACAAGAAAATATCTCAATTAATGGGGCAAACTGGTGCTAAAGTGATTGTGTCACATGGACACACAGCTACGGAGGAGTTCAAGGCCCTGCTTTCATCTATTTGTATGCTTCAGTGCGAGTGTATATGGCCAGTAAGGGACAGTCGGGGGGCGGGATCCAGACAAATAGTAAATAATATGCTAGGCTAGTGCTTGAACTCAAACCACCACCCTCAGCATAGAAGGTATTTACAGGAAGGGTAAATTAAGGGTGACAGACGTTGGAGGAAAAAGAGCAAATAACCTACCCATGAAACACTCCAGGCTTCTTGTTTTAGGGCCTTTTCACACTACACAATTCCACTTGAATTGCTACAGGAACGTTCTATGGAATCCTGGGATTTGCAGTTCTTGGAAGCATACTTAGAATTCTCAGTCAGAGAACTCTAGTGTCTCATCAGACTAAAAATTCCAGGCTTCCATATGATGTTGCCATAGCAATGAAATCATAGTCCTATGATTGTATAATGTGAAAGGGTCCTTGGATTGAGTTTCTGACCTTCCCCTTCCCACACAAAAAGAAACAAACCTCCCAGACATGACCCCAAGGGTCGTTGTTTTTGGAGTTTGCAGAAGGTGTTACTTCAGCATTCAAGCTTTGTTCTTATGTGTGACATCCAGTGTCAGTCACATCCTGCTTGTGGGCTTCCAAGAGGCATCTGGTGAGGGACTGCATGAAAAGAATGCTGAACTAGATAGGACTTTGCTCTGAGCCATTGCGGCTCTTCCATAGGTTTTTAGGCATGATTTCAGCGTTGGACTACAATCCAGGAGACCAGGGTTTGACTCCTCACTCAGCCACAGAAACCCACTGGTGAACCTTTGGTGCATCACACACTCTCAGCCTCTAGAAAACCCTGTGATAGGTTCATATTAATCATAAGTTGGAAACAACTTGAAGGCACACAACATTAACAACATGCCTAAATACCCTAAAGGCACCATATCCCATCTGATCTTCCAACTTAAGCAAGATCAACCCTGGTTAGTACTTGGATGGAAGCCTACCAATGTGTTATCAGATGCTACAGGCTATATTTCAGAGGAAGGAACTGTCAAACCCACCTCTGAGTGTTCCTTGCCTAAGAAATTATCGAGGTAGTCATAAGTCGACAGATGACCCGAAGGCTCATATACACACACATGCCTTCATTCCTCCTACTTTTTGGTCGTGGAACACTGTAAAACATGGGTGATGATGTGGGCAAATCTGTCAGGGATGTTTAAAAGTAAGGGAAGTTGCCTCCATGCTGGCAGGTGATCTACATACTTTTTTTGGCTCCTTCCAGCCTCATGATTTATCATTTATTTGTGAAGACTTTCTATATCTAACAAAACATTTCTGTTTAGGTGTGTAATGTGGTAAAATCTGGGTGGCCCATCATTTTCCTGGCTAGTTTTACATTTCTTTCTTTGCCTGCCTGCCCAGTTGTGCTTCATTAGCTGTGCATGGCATACTCTTGTATTTCTAAGACTATTGGAATTGCATCTGACAGCTCTGTGACACTTGACATTATTTACATATCCCAGGCCAACCACAAATGGTGAGATTTCAAAATGAGATTCCACACAGTATAGCAGCTCCTTGTGCCCCATGCTGACAAATGGGCTTCCCTTTCTCTCTCTCTCTCTCTCTCTCTCTCTCTGACTGTTAGATTCCTTTTTCCATTTAGATTCCTTTAACCCTCTGAGCCTTGGAGTCTACAGTAGTTGTTTAGAAGTTATTAAAAAAAATACAAGATTTGGAAACAGTCCAAGGAAAGGGACGACTGCTGAGGCTCCAGTGAAATCAAAGAGATTAAGCCTGCAATTCTAGAAGCATTTATACAGCAATAAATTCTGCTGGACACAGTGAAACTTACTTCTGAGTAAACTTGCAAAGGGTTGGATGTGTTTGTTTGTATGCATCCAATTTGCATGCCAGCTTATGGTGAACCCATGAATTTCATAGGGTTCTCTTAGGCAAAGAATACTCAGAGGTGGTTTTGCCAGTTCCCTCCTCTGAAATACAGCCTACAGCGCCTTTTATTTCTCAGTGGTCGCCCATCCTAGTATTAACCAAGGCTGAACCTGCTTAGCTTAGATCAAACAGGATCTGGTGCCTTTATGGTATTTAGGCCCCTATAAAGAATTGTAGTGTTAAGCACATAGTTAGCTGCTTAGGGCTTGAATCCTAATACCCACTTGCCTGTGAGTAAACACCATTGAACTCAATGGGACCTATTTCTGCATAGATGGGTGTAATAGGATGGGAACTGCAGCTTGCACTGGCACGTTCATTTCTGTGTGTCAGGGCATTCAAGGAAGTAAAAAGGCAAATCACCATCAAGGCTTTGATCAATTCTTGGAAAATTGTGTGAAAATCATGTCAATTTTTACAAAATGGCAGAGGGAAGAGACTTGGAGGAACTCCAAGGGCATATCCTCCAACATTTCACAAATGAAAACCAGGACACATGAGGCCACAGAACATTAGAGTATGGTCAAGATGGCAACAGTTTTTATACATTTCCAATGTTGGCTTTCCATGTTCATTTTAGATTTCCATTCAGACTTGTAGTAACAGAAGGTCATCTGTCTCTTCAAGGTAATTTCTGCACTACACAGTTATAGTGCTATTATTCCACTTTCAACATCCTGTGGAATCCTGGGGGTTGAAGTTTTGGGAGGGGCTTTTAGAATTCTCAACCAGAGAGCTCTTTGGCCTCAGTAAACTACAAACCCCAAAATTCCACAGGATGTTGAAAGTGGAACAATAGCACTATAACAGTATAGTGCAGAAATGGCCTAAGTGTAGAGGAAGAAGTGGTCATATGTCCAGTCCATACAGGGTGTGTCTTGTCACAATACTGTCTGGAAGATCAGTGACCAATTGCAACAGAAACCATTGAGTTGATATCAACTATGCCTCAACAAAGGATACTTGACTGAATGACCCATTCATTCTCAGATGATCCTTAATTTTGTCTGATTTCATGCACTGTAACATTTTACAATTGGGGATATAATTTTTAAAAGCTAGCATTTAATTCAGTGGATTTTACAGCACAAACCTGTGCAGGCCTATGCAGAGGTTAAGTCCCATATAGTTCAGTTGGAGATACAAGTACAGTATTCACAGTCTTAACAATATAATCTTATACATGAGGAGTGGGGAAAGAAATGCAGGCTGCATCCCTCACAAGGCCCCTCAAACCCACTTTTGCAGCCTTGAAGCCCATCTCATACAATCTAAGTGGTTCAACTGAGTCCACTGAGACCACTTTAAATTATGTGCTTTAACGACTTCATTTCTGAAGGAGTTCCATTTAACAGCTTCAGTACCAGGAACACTTGGCAGAGTTCAACTGGTGAAAGCCTTCGCATCTGGGGGACAATCAGCATCAGATTTGACTCCTGTAGTATTTTTTGTGGTTTCCTCTCAGCTTCCTGCACACAATTTAATCCAATGCTGTTTTCTGATTTGCATAAATATGATGCCCCGCTGTTCTTTGAAATAAGTACATTTCTGACCCTTGCAGGAGTATTGCAGACTACTGGTCAATGTAGTGTGAAGGTGTATTGAATATGTATATTCTTGTATGTGTAAAACCCAGTCTGAGGAGGCAGATGATCACTTCCCCTTATGGTCACTGCTTATGGTCTAATTCCATGGGGACCAGATCACAGTTAAAAATTAAGAGTCCCACCAAATTCCCATCAAGCTCACCATGCAGTCAAAGTTTGCAGACCAGAGGCTCTGTCCTATACTGAGTTACAGCTTCCAGTGCCTGGGAACACGACCCTTTCAGAATGCTGCTCTCAGAATTCCACAGCCATCATAAGCATTGTGGCCATGCTGACCAAAGGATTCTGGAAGTTCTAGTCCAAAAAAGAAAATTTTCCAAGGTGCTATCTGGAATGTTTTTAAGAACCGGCCACATCATATCCAATCATGTGGTCCTCCCTCCTTCTTGATTTACATGCTCTGATCAAGCTCTAAGATGGAGGGGTCTGGAAGTAACTTTGTGACGGAAGCTTCTATTGTCTTTACAGGAACCAAAACATTAATGTAATTTTCCAGTGTTCTATTTAGGACTACTGCTGGATAAGCATTAATTAATAGCATTGAGCATGTGCTCAATGAGGCATGTGCAGACCCTCATGGGGCAGGAGGATGCCCCATGGAAAGTCCCCTACTAAATCTGTCTAAACACATCTTGATATGCTCAGTGAGGCTGCCACCTAGGTGGGGTTTCTGAATCCTTTCTCAGTTTCAGAAAATGGGGTTTAAATTAGATTGCATAGAAGCCCACAGACTGACATTAGCAAATGAACACTCTCTAGGAATGTCTTCCCTCCTTGTCTCCTCCTCATTTGGGGGGGGGCAGCCTTTAAAACCCAATTTGTGCTTAAGCAGACAGTGGCTTAACTAGAATAGACCCAGCAACTCAACTGTTGAGTAGTAAGCGGACACTTATGACTATCAACTGGATTTAGGCAAATATTGTTTTGGCACCCCTGTCTTTCTACCGTCTGGAGTCAACATTAGTATAAAGTGAATTAGTCACACTTGTCTTTGAGCAACACACACTTTTCTACAAAGATTTGCATTGCAATCACATACATTATTTGTTTTCTTAGAAGCAAGTCCCTTTACATTCAATGAGGCTTCACACCCACGTAAAGTGCCTGCAATCTCTGGTCCCCAGAAGCAATTGTCAGTTCACCTACTACTGGTGAAAAGCAAGCAAGCAATTTTTCATTGTAGTAGAGTCCCCAGGAGATCTCAGCGTGCTAGTCTCCTCTCCTATATACCAAAGGTCCTCATTTAGAACTGGCCAACGACCTGTCCCTTCAAGGATCCTAATTTCTCCTTCAAGTTAACGGCACTGAACATTGTATTAACTTCCACCGCCCGCCCCCAGCCATCCGCACACAAAAAACACAGACGCTCAGAAAATAAATATTCCCGTGTTAAGTCGATCTCTCCTTTTTTTCAGAACATTTCCGCACTAGCCTGTTATAGCGCGATGATTCCACTTTCAACCTCCTCTGGAATCCTGGGGTTTGCAGTTCCGGGAGGGGCCGGCCGGCCCCTCCCGGAACTGCAAACCCCAGGATTCCAGAGGAGGTTGAAAGTGGAATCATCGCGCTATAACAGGCTAGTGCGGAAATGGCCTCAGTCAAGATGCTCACAGGAAATGCCAGCCGAAGAGGCCAACCCAGAAGGTCCAGGTAAAACGCCGGGGGAGGGGGCGATGAGCACAATATTCTCATCCAGGGTCGATTTCCAGGAAGCCCTTCTGGAAAAGCTGTCCATGCACTGAGATCTCCCTGGCCTCGCTTCCCAAATGCCCCCTCGCCCTGCCTGGCTCGATCGTGCCTTTCCCTCGCTCTGAAATCCACACACACCCCTCCGGCGCGCACGCTAGCAGCTCGCCAAGGGAGGCCGTTGCTTTGGGGGGAAACCAAGCCGAAGAGGCACGGAGAACACATCAATCCTCCGCGCCTCCCCACCGACAGACGGCAAAACCTGGGAGAGGGGCTGGCGGCGCTGGCCGGGGAAAGATCCTCCGGCACCAAGGGAGAAAGAGGGGACCCCCCCCCGCCAGCCGTGCGCGCCAGCAGCTGGACGGACTCCCTCGAAACAAAGACCCGACTTCGGGGGCCTCTCCGCCGCCCCCACTGCTTTTTTTCGCCTGCGCTCAGGTAAAGGCTTACCTTAGGAGGTTCTGCAGTCCCTGTTTGCTGGAATTCCGCCTCAAGAGCGCGCTGGTCATGGTGGGGGGACAAGGGACCCAAGGCAGGCTGAGAACTCCTGCCCGCGAAGATCTCCTCCTCCTCCTCTTCGCTCTCCCTCTTTTTTAATAATCTTGTTAGCGCACAGCCTTGTTCGCTCTCTGTCTCTCTCTCTCTCACTCTTTCTTCTCCTGTTCAGGAAGTTCTGCAGCTGATTTCCTTTTGTTTCTGTAAAGCCCCCTATCCCACTCCCTCCCCTCTCTTCCACCTCGACGTCCTCCTTCCCAGCCTGGTGGAAATGTCAGGGGGGGGGTGGAAATGCTCCCAGAGAACTCGCAAAGAAAGGATCCCGCCTTACCCTCCTCGCATCGCATTGCTCAATGACTTCAGAGGGAAGTGGACACAGCCTTCTCTGCCCAGGATAGTTTCCCTTCATAAAATCTCCTTCTTTCCTCTCTTGGTGTTTCCCATCCCCTCTCTTTTTTTCTTTCACCATCTCTTCCCATTTGTCTTTCTTTCCTTCTCTGATCAATGTATCTCATCTTCACCAGTTGTTTCCCCATCACAATGAAAACAAAAACAAAACAAACATTGACCCATTGAAGAATATAAAGCACAGCCAAAGGCTCTTTCAAGCAGTGGATGATGAATTTAGGCAGCGTTGAAAGCACTTAGGGGACAGTCCAAACACACCTCCTGAAACATCAGTGGAACTTGGGCCAAGTTTGAGCCAACGAAGACCATTTCTGCACTACATTGTTATAGTGCTGTTATTCTACATTCAACATCTCATGGAATCCTTGAGTTTGCAGTTTAGAGAATGCTAGAATTCTCAGCCAGAGAGCTCTTTGGCCTCAGTAAACTACAAAGCCCAGAATTCCACAGGATGTTGAAAGTGGAATAATAGCACTATACGTGTGTGTAGAAATGTCCCAAGACTTATCCAGTAGTCCAGCACAATACTTTTGAAACCAGGACTGCTTGACAAGTGTCTTCAGATTCCTCCAAGAAGGGGTCTCTGGGTAGGCTTTAATGCACTACCGATGTGTCAGTTGTTGAACATTAGGACATACAAGATGGTTTTCCTTCATGGGCACACAATTATAGTGCTATGATTCCACTTTTGCTGCTATGGTTGTATCCTATCCCGAGCTTTGTTGTTTGACACCAGAGGAGCTCTCTGGCTGAGAATTCCAAAAGTCCCTTCAAAAGCTGCAAGTCTCAAAGCTCCATATGATGGAGTCGTGGCGGTTGAAGTGGAATCATAGTGCTGTAACTGTTTAGTGCAAAATATGTGAACACCATGCATGCACACAAAGGTGTGCAATTGTCACAAATCACTACAGGCAAATTGCCCAACTACAGGACAGGGGAGTTTTTTAATTGCTGTGTGAAGAAAAGTTAATATTCATGTATAAAAAGGTAGGGGGATCTCCCAGTGAAATAAATGCAATTGACAACAGCAAGAAGAAGATCTGGGAGGCTTCTAGACTGAGGGCTCCCGGCATTACATTGGGCAGTTCTTCTAACTCTCCCCCATTAACTGTTTTTTTTAAAAAATGGAAAAAAATCACAGAGACCTAAATCCAATTGTGCAGTACCTGTTAAACCAATGGGAATTTGGAAAGTCAGCACTTATGTGAGCCCCATTGATTAAACAGAACTACTCTGATTAGACTGGCAATTGGATTAAGACCAGGAGAAGCAGTGGGAAAGCATGAGATAGTTACAAATGGAAGACACATGAGTATTGTTTGCTTTGACCTGCTGTAAAATTCCATGAATGAAGCAGGGTGACTACAGTTAACTTTTTTTAAAAAAAAACCCTAATCTAGAAGTATCTCAGGTCATCAGAAGTCTTTCCTGGGTTTGGAGTAGAGTTTGGAAAGTTACTTTCAAAAAGTATTTTGTTATCATTGTCATTCGAAGTTGGGAGGAGTTTCTAGTTCCTCTTATAGTTACAGTGTTTTAAAAGTCATGATTTATTTTTTCATTTCTCAGAAGTAACAAAAATGGTTGCTTTATCTGCATTTTTAAACCAGTCTGAATGATTCAGCAGGAGACAGAGGCACAAGCTAGTACTTGAACCATGTGCTATTCCTCCTCCTCCATTAACTGACAACAGTAATCATAGCAGCAACTCAAATTTCCATTGCACTGTAAAAGGAATAAAGTTGTCCCCTGTAAGTTACAATTATTATATTACTCAGTTATAATTTTGTTATTGGAAAAAAAGGAGATCATTGCAAGTAATGTGTCTGTTGAGAGCCAACACAGTGCAGTGGTTTGAGCACTAGACTATAGCCATTTCCGCACTAGACTGTTATAGCGCTATTATTCCACTTTCAACATCCTATGGAATCCTGGGGTTTGCAGTTTCAGGAGGGGGATTCCATAGGATGTTGAAAGTGGAATAATAGTGCTATAACAGTCTAGTGCGGAAATGGCCTATGACTTTGGAGATCAGGTTTCAAATCCTCAGTCTGTCATGGAAACTCACTGAGTGACCTTGGGAAAGTCACACTCTCTCAGTGTCAAAGGAAGGCCAAGGCAAACCCCCTCTGAACAAATCTTGGCAAGAAAATCCCATGATAAGGTCATCTTAGGGTAGCTATAAATTGGAAACAACTTGAAGGCACACAATACAATGTGCTGTTTGTGTCTGTTTGCAAGCGCTAAGCTGGAATGAAAAGAGCAAACACTTCCACTTTACAGTAAGTAAAATTACTCTTGTTGTTATTAATTTATATCCTGATCTTTTTCCAGTATTGTGATCCACAGTGGCTTACACAATATGAAAACCAGGACAGATTTAAAACATCAGTTTTTTTATTTTTATTTTTTTTAAATCAGTTAAACAATTTGTAGATTTAAAACTGTTAAAAATTAATTAAAAGACAGAATATATATTAAAAATAGCACAGTCATTAAAAGGCCACACCAGTCAGTTCCTGAAAGCTTGTTAAAATAAGAAAGTTTTCACTTGATGGCAGAAGGAGAGCAAGGAGGAAGTCATCCCAGCCTCCCTTGGGAGGGAGTTAAAAAGTCTGGGAACAGCCACCGAGAAAGACCTAGCCTGCATAACAATGAAACATGCCTAGAAAGGTAGTGGAACTGAGGCTATTACCACACGAGGTTGATACATCGTAGTAGTGTCAAATCCTCACCCTCATGTCTGAACATTGAACTGTTTTAGCGTCGTAGTTTTCCTCATGGCTCTGCACATTTCCAGCTCCTAGAGCAGTTCACTGCAATGCGAAACCACTGTAGGTGAAAACTGGAAAAATTCCGACGTAAATCTCGAACCGGTTCTGCTTTGGTTTTTGCCTACATGCAGAAGCGTAGCATCAATTCACATCACAGAAGTGGCCAGCTATGGGCGTTCCCAGGCTGTCCCTTCCGTCCCTATCTCTCTCTGCCCATCAAAGGACAGGCTGCTGTCATTATTATCTTTATGCATTAAACAGACAGCGGGAAGAGAGTGGATCTGGTAATGGACTGTTAAGACATGTTTTTTCTATCTATCAACAAATATACATACCTACGCACAAACGTAGCAATGCAGAAATGTGTTTAAAATGTGTGTGTGTGTTTTTTTTTAAAAAAAACAGACCAATCAGCAATGGCAGGGCAGGGTGAGGTAGGGGAATGAGAGTGGCCAGGGACTTGCTGCTGTGGAACTGCTGTTCTCCTCAGTAGTATGATGTAAAATGTGGAGGATGCAGACAGCACAGTTTCTGAATCGGAGTATAAAAACACCACTCTTGACACGCAGTGAACTGCTCCTCCCCTCTCATGTGGAAATGGCCTGAGAGAAGAGCGATCTGAGAGCTTGGGCAGATTCATATAGAGAGATACGGTCTTTGAAATATCTTTGATCCTAAGCCATATATAACTGTATATGCATTCATAGGCCATTTCCACACAGGCTTAAAAAACTGGTGCAGAGCGTCCTCCAGAGAGGACGTCGGCACCTGGGAGTGGACTGGGTCGGACTACTTTACATAGTTCCACACCTCAGTCCGCTCCGGAATGACCCGAAGTGGTCATGCAGCATGCTTTTTAAAAACCTGTTTCTTCAGGTTTTTAAAAAGCACGAGCGTGCCACTCCGTGCCACTCCGTTCCCACACTTCAGGGCAGATTTGCAGGCTCGCACCAGTGCAAGCCTGCAGATCTGCTGGGGATGGGTTTTAGGCTGGCGAGCTTCAGGGGTTGGTGGAGAGCCCCCACCGACCAGAAGTCGCCATTTTCGTCCCCAGAGCAGTGCAGAGCAGCAGCCATGCACTGCTCTGGAGCAGCCTGAACCCAAGCATCGAGCCAAGAAGTCCAGTAAGTCCCGGACCGGGGCGATTCCATCGCCACATGTGAAAATGGCCATAGAATAACAACATGTATATGTGAACTGGGCAGTCAAAATCTAATCATTCTTATTATGGTAAAAGTCACCTAAATGCTAAAGGTTTAATTAATGTGAGGTAGGATAGTGTATCAAATCTGTTGTACCATCACATCCCTACTGCAAAGAAATCATGGGAAATACAACAAGGGTGGGTTCTTTCATTTGTGTCCTGCTTCTATAAGCTTCCTGGAGGCACCTGACTGACCGATGTCAGAAACAATGTACTTTGCCAATACAGAGAGATGGTGGTACCAATGCTACCATGCCACAGTGGTAAAAAAGGGTGGTTACCAGAAAAAGAGCTTTCTTGGCTGTGCTCTCCTCCCTACCACCTGTAGGTTGCTCTCCCAAGAGAGATCTGCCTAGCTTTTTCATTGGCAGTGTTTAGATGTCAGGCTAATATTTCTTCTTCCAGTAGTCATTCAGCTCCTGATGTGTTCTACCTGATTTATTTGTTTTTAATATAAAAAAAATTAAACTGTAAAGAGTTTTACAAAATTCATGATTGTGTTTATTTTGCTTTTGTATTTGCAAACTGCAGCAAGAGTATTGCTATTTGGAAGATATATAAAACATTTTAAATGGGCATATGTAAATGTTTGTATTTACAGCAGCCTGCCTCAGAGGCCAGCAGTCTGTTCTTTGTTGGAGGTTTTTATATAGAGGTTGGTTGGCCATTTGTCAGGAGTGCTTTACCAATTAATTTCCTGCATTCCCATGGGGTTGGACTAGATGAGTTTTCAGTACCTACCAACTCTACAATTCTGTTCTTCCAAATAGATAGATAGATAGATAGATAGATAGATAGATAGATAGATAGATAGATAGATAGACAGATAGATAGATTGGAAGAGATGGGGAGTATCCTTCATTCCCCCCTCCTTTTTTTCCCTTCTGCATCAAAGAAGTTTCAACAAAATCCTGCCAAGAAACTTGCAGACTGGGCCAGATCAATCTGTCAATGTAAGTTGATAGGAGCTGCAGCACAGGTAAGAAATGGAAAGAAAGTTGCCATTGAATAAAAATAAATTTTCATCTTGTTTGGTTGCAAGAGAGCTGTGGGCAAGACAGTCCTGCTGAACTGCACTGACACCAATGAAGAACAGCATTAAGTTCTTTGTATTGATGCTTGGTGGCTTCTGTGTTGGTTGGACAGTTTTAGTCTGAACTCCAAGATGATGAGCCCTATCTTTTTTTAAACTTCCTTTAAAGTTTAGACTAAAACCCAGTGCAGGTTCACTGCTCCACTGGCATGGAAGCCACCACCTACCCCTTGTCCTCTTGTCCAGGCATTTCAAAAATCCCCATGTTATGTACAAAGAAAACGAGGTGCAACAGTAATTTCCTTCCCCCCACCCAAGTATCTTGGGAATTTGCTGAGGATGTGGAATACTCTGAAAGCTCTAGCCCTCCACTTTATACTATGAGATCTCAGAATTCTCCACATCCTCAATATATTATATTCTAAGACAGATTTAGGAAAAGATGACAGAGTTATATGGATGTATGACTGTTTGTGCCCAGAATGCTCAGTCTCCTAAAATAACCCCACTGTCTTCAAAAGAGTTACTCTGGAGTTAGCAATGTGGAGGCTACCTTTCCACACAGCATTTGCCATGCGAAAGGGTGCCTGAAGCATTGTACGATTGTGAGGAGCAATCTGCATGATGCACTCAAAATCGAGTGATGCTTCAGGGGCCGGCAGGTGCCAATCATGCACCTTTTCATTTTCGGCTCAAAGCCGAAAATGGTGCGCGATTGTGCATTGCTCCCGGGCCCTGCACGCACTTACCTGGCATGCAAAGCCTCCAGACTCGCGCCGGTCGTGCCTCCTGCCCCAGCACTGCCAGGCTGCACTGCGGAAGGAAGAGGCGGGGCTCTCGTGTGAGGCTGCTTGCACAGTCCCTGAACCCCAGCACCAGAAAAAGGTAAGGTGCAGAAAGGGCCACAGATGTGGCATCATCAGCAGTGACTAGAGCTAAATGATAATGTAGCCCAGCAGTCACTGTGATCTCATTAAAGTCTGGTATGTAGTATAACCCATAGCATACAGAGGAGAGGCAGAAAGGAATGTGGACAGAAATCGGAAACATAGGGCTATTACAGGGAAGAGGGTTGAGGGAATGATAGGAAAAGACCAATCAGATTAAGTGCTCCCACCAAACACATTGCACAGCCTAAAGATATCTCACAATTCTCCTCACAAGTTGGGATGTTGCATTTTGAGATCCCTTTCTTTGGACTCTGACTCCCCGAATAGTCCAGCCAGCATGGCCACAATGGCTATAGGATTCCAGGAGTTGTAGTCCAAGGTAGCTTTTCCGAGTTCTGTTTAGATGTATATGCAGTTCCCCACATGGGCAATGTGCTGGGCCATTTTTCAAATGAACAAAGGAACACCCAGTCTAAAGCCTCACATCTCCTCCATGTTCTCAGACACAATTACAGCTAATGGCTTCCATGTCAGTGGAGCAAGTGTACAACTTCCAGAAATTGTTATGCCAAGGAGGAAAAATGTTTCTTTCATGAGGTAGGGTTCAGGAAAAAATTGGGAATTCTCAGAGAAACTGAAAAAGGCAGTATTAGCATCTTTTACAGACTGAAAGTTAGTTGTTGTTTTTTTACTTTAGGAACATAAAATTCATAAGCTGTAGCTTGGCTTGACATAGAATGATCAGGCTTGATATATTAAAGATTCAGGCTATTCAGAAATGTAATTACAAATTGGACTTACTTTTGTCAAAATTATTTTTTTGGTACAAATGCACCTATAAGGTTCTGAACTGTAAGGGACTCCTGAACTATAAGGAATCTCTTTTTTTCCAACAGGGGGAAAAAATAGTAAAAAAGACAAAATCATTTTGTCTCCACTCCATAGTGTCAAGCAGAGATAAGGAATTGTTTTCTGCAAAAAGAACTGACAAAAGGAAATCAAGACCAGCAACTGTAATGCTGATACTGTGCTTATTCTTCATAAATGTCTTTGTCTTACATAGTTTTTTTGAAATGATTTAGAAGCAGTAAATATGTGAACATCTTGTCTTAAATATTTTACTCATCCTTCAAAAAGAAAATATTCCATAATCAATTTTTTTCCAATTCTTCTGAGGGAAAAAAAGCTTTAGAAAAAAGGGGGTAAATGTTTTCGTTTTTTTCCTGAATTTTTTCAGGCTCACCCCACCCTTTACATCTCTAATCCACTCTGGCTTTTACTCTGAACTTAAAAGGTGCAATCCAAATTCCAGAGCCTTATCCCCCAAATAGGTTTAGTACCTTGGATAGTTCTTTCACACTAAAACTTGGAGCAGATCCACTGCTCCACTGACATGGAATCCACCAGCTGCCACTGCACAGACAGCATGCAAGTCCAAATGCCCAAGGACATTAGGATGATTTTTTTTGCCAACAAAGAGATTTTCCAAGAAATCAAGGAGAAGTGAATAAGATTAGTAGCCTGTCTATGAGAGGTAGAGGATGAGTTATAGGTGCAACCATGAGGAAGGAGAGAAGAGATAAATATTTTCAAATTAAAATGTCATTTACATGAGTACAGGTTGCAATCAACTGAGTCATTTTAGTCCAAAAGCTGGCAAGGAATGCTTCACCCTAGGCAGTCATTATTTTCAATTGCTTCTCTTTTTTCCCCTTTTATATGCACCTCCTGAGTACACAAATGCTTTTGTTCCTGTCTGACCTCTTACTCCCCACTTCGACCCAGTTGATACAGAATACTTTTCTGTGTAGTCTTGCTGTCTTTTGTACATTCCTCCAGAGAAGAAAAGTGACCTGTTTAACTCAACACAAGATATGAGTCTATAAAAACCTGTTCATTGTTAAATGAAGGCCTACTGATCCAGAGACATATTCACATTTGCCATCAAGGAACAGTGCTACTACTTCAGTGGTACTGCTGAAAATGGGTCCTACTGCCAAGGGGCAGAAACAGCCCTACAATAGGCAAAGTGAGGCAATCATGTCAGATGGCAGATGCTGGGTGTCTGCAGATTGGGCTGTAGCAAGACAATTTTCATGGGGGGAGCTGAGATGAAAATTGGGGAAGAAGAAGGGTGTGGGCATCAGTCACTGTAAAAGAGGTTTCTATGAAAGAAAGATTTTGATAGGAAATAACAAAAATGGCACCCAATGAATGTATTTTAATTAGAAAGTGCACCACCAGCAGTGGCAGTGGGGTGTATGTGTGGGAATCTAAACTTCTCCCTTGTTTGCAAATGAGAGAGCAGTTGGGGCATGTGCACACACATACCTTCTGCCATGTCTGTCTATGCCCACACCCCTTGCTGCTGTGTCCCTGATGAAAGGAAGAAAGTGGCAGGCACACGCAGGTGCCCAAACTATTTCTCTGGAGACTACGGTCTGAATCTCCAGTTGGCCATAGAAACTCACTGGGTGACCTCAGGCAAATCACGTTCTCTCAGCCTCAGAGAAAGGCAAAGGCAGCAAATCTTGCCAAGAGAACCCTTATGATAGATTCACCTTCGGGTCACCATAGGTCAATTTTCAATGGGGAGAGACATGATGCTTAGAAAGAACTTCCCTCTGCCAGCAGCACTTCGTAGTTGTGTGCCTTTAAGTCACTTCTAACTTTATGGCAACTCTAAAGTAAGCTTATCACAGGGATTTTTGGTGTGTGGAGGGGCAAGATTTGTTCTGAGGGAGCTTGCCTTTGCCTTCCTGTGAGGCTGAGAGAATGTGACTGTCTCAAGGTTACCTAGTGTCTGAGCAGGGATTTGAATCCTGATTTGAAGCCACTAACTAAATGAATGAATGAATGAATGAATGAATATTTAAATCCAAAGCTAAATATTTAAATCTTAAGTCTTGGGGGACCCTGGCAACAATTATATTTATAGAGGGTCTCCAGTAAAGAAAAAGTTAAGAATCATTGTTTTAACATGTTTTATTCTACATCACTTTAGCAGCCCCAGTGGGCAGAAAAGTAGCTAATAATTACTTACTACTTATTAATTAATAATTAAAATAATTAAGAAATACTTTTAACTTAAAATACATAAAAAATTACAAGTCCGGTCAGCTTCTGTATATGGAATGTTTGGAGGGTGCCATCTTGTCTGCTACCTCAAGGTAGCAAAATGCCTTGGGCTACCTCTGAAAGAGCCAACATGGTATAGCAGTTTGTGTATCAGACTTGGACTCTTTAAGACAAGGATTCTAATCACCACTTGGGCACGGAAACCCCCTGAGTGACTTTGAGCAAGTCACACTCTCTCAGCCTCAGAGAAATGTAGTGGAGGTCCTCCTTTGAATAAATCTTGCCAAGAAAACTCTGAGATGGGGTCAAACAATTATCCTTCTCTTGTCCTGCCCCTTACTTTTTGTGACTTGAGAGAAGCACTGTCCTTTCCCTGTGATTTGGGTAAGTAGCAGGGACAGATTTGTAGAAGGTGGTACATTGCAGAAAAAACCTATAGATGCATTGCAGATGCCCTGAAGCAACAAATTTCCTCCTAAAGCATTTTTAACAGGAAGTGACAGAAACCACTTCAGTAGTTTTCAAAATACTTTACTGTGAGACAAGCATGTGCAAATGAACTCTGGAGCAGGGGTGTCTACCACAATCAGTCCTACAGGGCAGACACAGCCATACTAACAGCATTACACTTGGAGCCCTGGGTTCAGTTCATGGCAGAAATAGCAGAGTTTAAAGGTAAGGGAAACTTTAAGGGAGGAAGTAAATCAGTCTTTGTGGTGGAAGGGAGAGAGTCCCGGAGAGGGAAAGGCACACCAGCCGGTCTTCAATTACACAGTCCTTTTGCTATGTGGTGCTGGTTGCAAAATCATCAGAAAACTAAAACACACTTGGCAAGAAGGACAGAAGATTCTAGCCAAAAAAAAAATCAGGAATCAATGCTAGCTGCTGGGACCTTTTCTTGGGGAACTGCCCCTCTGTGTATAGGTCCCAGTTCAAAGGGACAGAGAGCCTTCTAGCAAAACAACCTGGTAGCCCCCTGCACATCTTTCACTAGGAACGGGGGGAAATGCATCCCAACTCTGGGGAAAGCCCTATGAAGACACTGCCATGAGTTGAAAAGGAAAGACCACCCAATAAAAAGACATCTTTAGGAAGGGCAGCTGCCATAAACATGACCACAAGCTCCCTGATGGTGATCCCCCTCTTTTAGATGATTAATTAACACACTCATACTACATATTCTTTAAATATCTAAAGGACTGACACATGAAAAATGGGACAAGCTTGTTTTTTGCTGTTCCAGAGGGAAGGACTCAATCTATTAGAAAAGGAAGTTGCACATGGGGTCATCTTCATAATAGCTACCAGTATATTTGGATGCATAGAAGCCAGCTTTAGGGACTTTCTTTCTCCTTTACTATCCATGAATGGATTTCCTAAAACAACATACAGGTGTTATTATAAGGATCTAGAATACTTACTCTTGTATAATAGTCACAAGCTCATCACTAGCCTGTTATACCCTACTAACATAAATAGCCAAATTATACTCATAATGGGTATACTAAGGAAACTCAGGAGAAAGGGCCAGAAGCACTACTGCCCCTTAACATTGGCTACTTGTTACCTCCTTCTTTTGCCTTCTAACTCTCTAATGACATGGCTGGCCCTCTGAGCATTCATGAGGGAAACAGCCATTCATATTATGGCTTCTCAGTGGCTTCTCCCAGGCTCTGGAACTCCCTTCTCAGAGAAGTCAGACTGGCACCCTCCCTACTTTCTTTCTGCAGTCAAGCAAAGACATTTTTAGTCCAACAGGCATTCAATGTGTAATTATGGCCTGTCTGATAAAGGTGCTGGATATGGTTAACTGTACTGAATTTATGGATATTGGAGTTTTAATTACATATTTTAACTTTGTTTTAATTCTTATTTGATAGCTCAATTTGTGTTTTAACTTTTGTATTCTGTGATTTTTGACTATCTTTTAAAAATTTATTGTAAGCCACTTTGAGTCCCTACCAGGAAAAAAAGCAGAGTGACAACAATAATAATGCTGAAGAAGTTATTACATTACCATGAACTTTTACCCGTTACAACACTGTAAAAATATATATATGCCCCTTCCTCTCCGCCCTACAACCAAAACTCTGGTCTATGCCTCAGCCATCTCTTCTCATCTCTTCAGCCATCTCTTGTCATTTCCTCTTTCACTGTCTTGCCTTGATCCTCTCACATCCCTCTGTTCCCTTCACATCTGTCTCTGCTGCCCAAATCATTCACCTGTCTTGTTCTGGCCATATCACTCCCTTCTTTAAATCCCCACACCAGGCTCCTATCTGTTCCTGAATCCAACACAAGTTTCCTTCATGGTTTCCCTTCGCCTTATGCTGCTGCTGCTTTGCTCCTCCTTTTGTGCCATCCACAACTGTCCAGATGTACATGCTCACCAAAAAAAAAAAAAAAAGATTCTGCCATTCCTTCCTTCTCATCTAGAACTTTTCTCCAGAAGATTTGCCTGATGACATTTCTCTTACTTCTTTCAAATCTTTCCTTTTCTGTGAAGCCTTTGGCATTGCCTGCTACTGCCCATGTCCCTTTAATCAAATGAAGCCTTTACCAAATAGCCCCCTGGGATTTTTTTCCAAGCAAAATGTGGTGAGGAATGGGTTTTCCAAATTATGTTTCTGTCATCCCCCAGAAGAAGAGGGAATTCATATACCCCAGCACAGACATACATACATCAAATGTCCCAAAAACAACATTTTTTAAACAATAATACACATCAAGATCACCTGGTAAAAAGCAAAACATTTTTTTTTTAGAAAGTAAGGGAATAGGGTGTTGAAAACATCAAAACTTTAAAAAGCAGGATGGTTACAAAAGTTTCATAGCCTACTTAAAGCTAGGCTCTGAAAAGAGCTAACCTATCCTCTCTCAGGAGGAAGTACCACAGTTGGCTACTCTGGCTAGGGGACTTGCAGTCCAACAACATTTGGAGAGCCACATGATTCCTATACAAGGCTATAGAGAGGGACCTAGACAATGGTCTGGCTGCCATATTCTGTGGCAATTAGATGGTGTCCAAACACTCTTCAAGGTCAGCACGCTGTTCAGCACAATGCAATAATCTAAATGAGGCTTAGTCATGGATCACCCCCTCAGATTCACCTGCTCTGTGAATGTGTGTAGATGGCACACATGAAGTTGCATAAAAGGACTCCTGGCACAGCAGTACCCCCTCCCCAGGTACAATCTTTTCAGAGAGAGTACAAGCTTCCCCAGAGGAGGCTATATCCTCTGTCTTAGATTGGCATCCATCATGACCAACATAACTTCCATCTTGTCTGAATTAAAACCATCAGGGTAGTGCATATCCAGTGCATCACTCATCCAGACATGGGTCAATACTTCCATGGCTTTCACAGCATCAATTGAAAAACAGTAAAGGTGGGTTTCACTGGCAAAGTGATCATTCAGACCACAAACTTCAAAAACTCCCCAGTGATTTTATGTGGCTCAGGAGTGGGTAACTTTATAGTCTTCCAGATCTTGCTGGAGTGCAATTCACATCATCTCCAGCTATCACTGGAGGATGATAGGGAGGGTTATAAGCTGCTCAACTTGATGTAGGTGAACTGGCTTTATAAATGAATTTCTGGACCAGTCGGAAAACTCAGAAGTATTTCTGTAAATTAGTAGAGTTTGAAAGAGGTCCTCTTCAACTACTGTCTTGAATACTAGGACATAGATGGTTGTACAACAACACACACAGTTCTAAGCTCTACTAATTCAAGATTGTATAATATATTTATATAAACAAGCCACGGCAGTCTCTGCTCTGGAAGAGCTTCATCTGCATGTTCTATATAGGTTAGAATGTTGCAAAACCTCACATGCTTTCCTCCTTCCCTTCCTTCCTTCCTTCCTCTCTCTCTCTCTCTCTCTTTGGTTAGTTGCATTTTTTGTGTGAAACCTAAAGTCAGATAGCTTTCTCCACAAGTATCACCATGTCTTCACCCTACTTCTGCATAGTAAGCAATCTGGAGACTGATTACCAGCAAGGCACCAACAGCATGATTCTACATGTTTCCACTCAGAAGTCCAAATAAATATGTGTAGGATTGCACCTAAAGGTGTGAAAGGGGGGTCTATGGCAAGGCCAGCTGCCAGATCAGAATTTCAAAATTTCAGCCCACTGTCTCCTTTAGTCCCCTAGGAAGTGTCAAGTTTCTGTTCAGGTATTTCTTCAGCTTATATGATAGTCTTTTTCAGTTGCACCTTTAAACTGTTGTGTTTGCCTTGCTAATATTTAACTTTTCTGGGCTTTCCATACCTGTTTATTCAGTTCAAGGGCATTTTATGCTCTATTTAATTTGCTAATCAGTTTTCTGTTTGCAATTCTGCCATAATACCTGTACCCTCTAGCCAATTCTGCCTGTAAATGTAGTGAAAATTAAAACCAGTACTATGGATGATTTTGTGTCCTTGGCTTCCTTTATTTATCTATCTAGCATCATCAGTGTGCATTGTACTTTGAAAAGTAATGTAGATTGGGTGAAAACAGACTGTGCTTCCAGGAGTTTGTCTCAGTTTCAATGATGGCTAGTGGTTTCTATGTCAGTTGGTATTAGTCCAGACTATAAAGGAGTTTAGAAACAATGTGGTGTGGTGGTTTGAGTGTTTGACTAAGGCCATTTCCACACTACACTGTTATGGTGCTACTATTCCAGTTTCCACATCCTATGGAATCCTGGGGTTTGCAGTTTAGGGAAAGGCATTTAGAATTCTCAGCCAGAGGGCTCTTTGTCCTCAGTAAACTACAAACCCCAGAATTCCACAGGATGTTGAAAGTGGAACAATAGCACTATAACAGTATAGTGCAGAAATAGCCTAAGACTCCAGGGGACCAATCCCTTCTCATGGAAACCCACTGGGTAACCTTGGCAAGTCACACACTCTCAGCCTCAGAGGAGGGCAATGGCAAACCTCCTTTGAAGAAATCTTGCTATGAAAAACCTATGATTTAGTCACCATAAGTCAGAATTGAGTTGCAGGTACTTAACAGAAAGATGGGGAGCCCTTTCCGCCAAATGAGTTCAGCTCCTCAGCTTACTTGCTTTAAAGTCAGGCTAAAATTCACTCATTCATTCATTAATTCATTGATATGTTTGAACATGTATATCCCCACTCTTCAGCCAAAAAAGCTCCCAGGGCATCTTACAAATCATTAATTTGACAGTCCGCTGCCTTCAGGCTTACAATTAAATAAGAGAGGACACACAAGGAAAAGGAGATGGTAGTGGGGAGGGAGATTAAGACCAGAAAAAGTTGGCTGCTCATCTCTCCCCAGAGTCTAGAGCTATAGCGTTGGAACAGTCAGGAAGAGCCTCTCGCCACCCGCTGGGCCAAGGGATGATGGAGCTGTGCCTGACTGCTCTTTCTCTCTCAGAGGCCAGAGCACTGGCAGTTGGAATGGATAGAGAACCTCTAAAAACAAAACAAAAAAACCTCAGAACAGACACCCCACCACACAGACATGAAACCTACAAGCAGCTACTCTTCCTTTCTCTCAATGCAATCAACAAAGGAAGGGGGATGGATAAAAGTGACTTGATATCAGCACAGTACCTCCTGCTCCATTTTCATTTGGTCACTTTCATCAGGTTCTTGTCACTTTGTAGTGGTTTTAGAAGAAGAGAAAGTAATATCAACAGTTAAAGATCTGCTTGAGAAACTCAGTATCTTGCAAGAAGTAAGCTCCTCTGCAAGTAAATTAGCATAAAGATGGGCTTGGCCAGGGGCTGCTGGGTGCGAGCTAAAATGGTATGTTCAAAACATCTGGATCTCTGGAACTGCAGGGACTCTGCCTTGGTTGGCTGTTTTTTTGTTTTTTCATCTCCAGTGAAACCATCTACATCCTACCATTCTACCTTCACATGATTATGTGACATGAGCTGGAGTTTGGAGTGTCTCTCTTTTTTCTAAAGCCCAGACATACTACTTGGGGTTTACTCCAATCATTACTGTCTAATGGTTATGGACAACAAAACAAGGATTTGCTAATTATGTGTCTATTGTTCAGAGCCAGTATCCTATTTAATACAATCCCTTTCATTTAACAAGGGCTTTAGGTTAAAAGGCTGAGCACTTTAAAGATAATCCTCATGAAACTGAAGCTTTAACTGGACACATGCTCTGTCCTTATTTCTTGGATAGCACTTGTTTGTAAATAACCTTGCAATTCCAGTGCTGGCATTGGGACACATATTTCAGACTGTTACTAACCAAGGGCATAGCCACATGTATAAATTTGCATAGTCATAGTGGATTATATAGATGGAAAGTTATTTTCTAATTCCTTACTCTGCACAAGATTATTGGGTTTCTCAATACCCAATAATCCTAAAAGATTAGAGTCTGTATCTTAAGTGTTACTGTGTACCACAAGCACGGAACAAGACAGAATGAGGTATAACATGCTTAACAAAGAATTAGCTTGATAGAGCAGACTCTGGTTGGTTAGTTCATACCAAAAAGGGCAGAAAAACAGCAAGAATTAGTGAAGCTGACTGTGCCAAGGGTGTCAGAAACAAGTGTCTCAAGCAAATAACCTAGAGGGAAAACACTAGCATACGTTACAGGTCTCTCCTTGTCTTGCATCACTTAACCGTTGCAGGTAAAGGGGCTCATGAATATATGCTCAAGAGATTCTGCTGCCTGAGGCAGAGCCACAAATAACACACATGCGCACATACACTAAAGTCAAGGCACATTCAAGTTACTTGGAACTTCAGGCAGAAAAAAATCTCACAAACACCTCTTTTTGGCAGTAAAAAAATCCATTTATATACAGTTAAATGACCTACCTGTTTGCTGTCTTTCCCGGCATCCATAATTTGCTGCTTTAGGCAATAACTTCATTTTGCTCAATGTTAGACCTGATTCTGATGCTGAGTCCCACCTGAAAACCACCCTAATGTGGAAAGCTAGTGTCATATGTCACATGCGAGTTCAGGGATAGGACTCAGTACCTTGGACAGCTTCTCTGAAGGATAACTTGAGAACAAGAGTAGATGTACTTCCCCAGTGACATGTAAGACACCAATCACTGGTGCCCTTCTATAATTTAAATACTGGTAAGTGATCTCAAGAGAATCAGAGTGGTGTAGTGGTTGTACTAGGGCATTGGGAGACCAAGGGCCAAATACTCACTCAGCCATGAGAACCCACTGGGTTACCTTGGGTAAGTCCTACTCTCTCTACCATAGAGGAAGGCAATGAAATCAACATTGGAATAGAAAATTGGACTACATGGGTAACAAGATTCATGAAGACTGTCGGGTGGACATGGGCAACTCAATGGCAGAACTTGGAGAATTTACTTTCTGAACTGTAATTCCCAGAATCCCTCCACCAGCATGCCCCATGCTGTCTGGGGCTTGGGACAGTTATAGTCTCATAAAGTAACTTTTCCAAACCCTGGTCAACAGCCTTTTACTGTTATTCAGTAAAGTCTTGTACATTCCCAGAGGCATGGAACACTTAGCTTACCTCACAGGTTTCTTGAGGGAAAAGCACAAGATTGATTTATTGTTAACCAAAAAGCCTTGTGTATTAGGGTAAATTTAATTCTATTTACAGGAATCTGTTTTAGATCAAATAGAATAATGATCTATCAAGTCCAGAATTATCAATTCTGATTGGCTAAAAATTGCACTCTGATCTTTTGGCACTCTCATCTTTTTCTACTGCATACTTTATGGAATCACCACAACCTACACTGAATTGCTTGGAGGAAGGGCAGGGTTACAAACATGAGAAATAAATACATTCCCTTAAGCACATTACAGAGAAGTCTATTAAAAAGCCTTCTTTTTATAAATAAAAGGGGAAGAGGAGATAACTTGATTTTAACACATTATTCTGTGTAGATCCAACCCAGTCTATCCATGTCCTTAATGCTGAAGTTTTTTAATCACATTCCCAAACAGTAACCTTGTCTGTGAATTTGATCTTACCCTGTCTCTTAGTAGAAATTCAACATATACATCCAGCAGGCAGACACAAATTTTCTTCTAGCCATTTTGTAAAAAGAAATCACTAGTATCGGAACCCTGTTTTACAACATTCTAAAGGGCTGCAGTGAGCCCAAGTAATACCCATAGAAATTCTATTCAGATCCCAATTACAACACTCCACAGTCTCGCTCCAGTACCCTATGTTGCTGTGACACTTGAACCATATGCACATGTTATCACCGTCTACATATACAGAAAATATGTGTGTGTCCTCAACACACCACTTGAACTAATGGTATTATATAAAGGATTGTAGATCACAGAGATTCCATCTAAACATTAGGAAGAACTTCCTGATAGTAAGAACTCGGAGTGTGGTGGAGTCTCCTTCTTTGAAGGTTTACAGAGGCTGGAGGGTGATCTGTCAAGAGTGTTTTGATTGTGTATTCCTGCATGGCAGGGGGTTGGACTCAATGGCCCTTGTGGTGTCTTCCAGCTCTATGATTCTTGCAGGTAGAGTTGCTAGAACTCAGGGCTGGCTCTGGCCATTTCTGCACTACACTCTTATAGTGCGATTATTTCACTTTCAACATCCTATGGAATCTTGGGGTTTGCAGTTTGGGGGGGGCCTGCAAACCCCAGGATTCCATAGGATGTTGAAAGTGGAGTAATCGCACTATAAGAGTGTAGTGCGGAAATGGCCTCTGAGTCTCCACTTTTCATAGGTCAACTCCAGGTGGGAGACAAGAGTGCAAATTCTCCAGTTTTGGGCAGGGCTCAGCTCTGCGCAGGAGGAAGGGGCTGTATGAAAAATTCCAGCTCAGTTTCTTAGATTTTTTTACAAGGCTTATTTGATTTGTTGCTACAACTTACAGAGGCTCTCCAAGGGTCTAAGTGTTTATTTAGTCAATCTCTGTGTTGCCTCCCATGCATGGGGGTACCAGGGCTCACCCTCAGCACTGCTCTGCATCCATCTTCTTCAGGGCTGCCTTATCCATTATGCACTTTAGGCACAGTGCCTCGGTCCTATGAAAATTTCAGGGCCTATGAAAACAGGATTTCAAGTCTATAAAAACATCCCCAGTGGTGCATCAAGGTGAGGTAGGGAGTTGAATACAAGAATGCCTATGTCCTACAAAAACCTTAATACAGCCCTGACCTTTTGGCTAGAAGCAAATAGACTAGGTTGAATATTCCTTATCCCAGTCACGTAGGGACAGAGGGGTTGATGGGGGTGATTCACCCTCAGCCGCAATGTTTTTGGGGCATTCCAACTTGTAGCCACACCCCCGTGTGCCATGGCCATGTCCCCATGCGCCATGGCCATGCCCCCATGCACTTTGGCCATGCCTCTGCATTGTAGCCCTGCCCGTCCTGCCTCCCACACATACTCCAAGCTCTGCTGCTGCCTTATCCCATCTCCCTGAGTAAATGAGAATGAATCGCCCCCTCATTTCACCCCTTCTTATGTAATTTCTAAAGGGGAAAATATGTTCTCTCTCTCTCTCTCTCTCTCTCTCTCTCTGTGTGTGTGTGTGTGTGTGTGTGTGTGTGTGTGTGTGTTTGAATGACAAGTTGTGAACAACCATGATTGGTACTTCATGTATAACACTTAAAGACATCACTGGGTGCTACCCCTAGCCTCAGCTTTTGGCCCAGAAACCTCAGGGCCTAGGTGGATCCTGAAGAGAAAACCCTAATGGCCGGTAGGGTAACTTCCAAGAGTAGGATGTTGCCACACATATACCTGCACTGCTGAGTACCACTCATGAGCTCATCTCCTCAAAGTATCCTCCAGCAGTTACATTAACACAAGCTCTGGAAAAGTCTGGTGAACATAAACAGAAAAATAGGGAGGGAAGGAAAGATAAGAAAGATTTATAAAAGAGTTCTGGTGCCTCAGGATTTGCTGACACAGAGCTTTAGAAAGTGAGGGCTTGTATAGGCCAAGTTATTGCAACTGACTTTGGTTTGGGTCTATGACAAATTGAGGTGAAGAAAAAAATGCATATTTGCAGCCACTGCCCAGGCAGTCAGGAAAACTGAATGTAAATATTTTCCTAGCAAGTCTGAACAGCTTTTGTGGGACCTGAGTGATGAGAATCAGTTTGTTCTTCAGCAGTTCTATAGAACTGAGGCGTGAGAGTGAAAAGGAGTGGAGAATTATGATTTCAAGGCCTATATTCCTCGCCCCTCAGACATTTCCTTCCTCTTCTCTATCATCTTTTGCCTGCTACCTCCACTCCCAACTCAACATCCATCTTTGAAAGGCTCAAATTGAGCTCCTGCTTTGAAGTGTTTCTTCACTCAGCTCATAAGGCAAGGTTTTGTATTTAATTTCTGACAGGTTATTAATTGTGTGAGTTTAAAAACACTCCTAGAAAGGATGTTGGCTTTGGAGAATGGGTGAAACACTGTTTTGTTTTGTTTTTTTACTGAAGCCTCAGCGTGAGATATGATTCAAGCCAAACATCTCTGAATTAAACATATTATCTCCCTCCATCTTGATTTTCACCTTTTTGCCAGGCTCACACTTCTCATTTAGTTGTTAATATTTCTCCTACTTGTCTAGCTGCTCTTTGGGTGATGACAGAAATTCAAACATTGAACCTCTTTTCCCATTTTTCAGTCTTGTTTTAACATGCTTCACACCCAAGTAAGGGTTACCTCTTCACTCTTGCTGAGTTCCAACCTGTTCTCATTTTAAAGTCCTTAATCTTGGTCTCTCACTGAAAAAAAATGATAATATGCTCAGTGAAGTGGAAGGCAGCAGGAAAAGAGGGAGGCCACTTTATAACTGGATACATTCAATCAAGAAAGCCATGGCTTGCAGGACCTGACCTCTTGATGATGACTCATAGCAATAGCATGTGTATTTCTATACCACTTATCAGCTAAGTGCTCTCTAAGCGGTTTACAATGTGTTAGCTAACTGCCTCCAACAAGCTGGGTACTCATTTTACTGACTTGCAGAAGGATGGAAGGCTGAGTTAACCTGGAGCCCGGCAGGATCAAACTCACAACCTTGTGGCTGCAGTGCTGGCATCTAACCACTGCGCCACCAGAGGCTTATGAAGATCTGTTATTCATAGGTCTGCCGTAAGGTGAAGTCAGCTTGATGACAAATAACAACAAAATAATTCTTGCTTTCTAGACAACAGAGCTTTCTTGTTGTTTGTTGTTAATTGCCACTAAGTTGACTTCAAGGTATGGTGACCATCTGAACAAGAGACTTGCAAGTCATTCTGTTATCAACAGCCCTGCTCAGATGTTGCAGATTCAGGGCCTGTGGCTTTCTTGTCTGAGTCTATCCATCTATAATATGGTCTTCCTCTTTTCCTGCTGCCTTCTACCTTACCAAGCATTATTGTTTTTTCTAGTGAGTCATGTCTTCTCATGATATGGCCAAAGTATGACAGTCTATTTTATCATCTTGGCTTCTAGGGACAGCACAGGCTTGATTTGCTCTAGGTCCCGTTTATTTGTCTTTGTACCAGTATCCACAGAACTCCTCTCCAACACCATATTTCAAATGAGTTGATATTCTTCCAATCAGCTTTCTTCACAATCCAGCTTTCACAACTATACATAGACATTGGAAATGCAATGGCATGAGCAATCCTGACTTTGGGATGAAATGATACATCTTTACACTTGAGGATCTTATCTAGTTCCTTTATAGCTGCTCTTCCAAGTCTTAGTCTTCCTCTGATTTCTTGATTGCAGTCTCCATTCTGATTAATGACTGAGCCAAGGTATAGAAAATTTGGAACTACAGTCCTCCCTCCACACTTGTGCATTTGACCTTCGCAAATTAGATTATTCATGAGGATGTGCATGACTCCTCCCCTTCTCCTCCCCTTCCCTTGTGTTTTGCCAGGCACAGAGAAGGACAGCAAGTGTCTGATCAATATATTCTTCCACTCTGATCAGAATGGAAGATCAATATATTCTGATCAATATATTCTTGACTGTGAGAACTTTCAGTCTGATCAATATATTCTTGACAATGAGAACTTCCAGAGTAACCCACTTGGGAAGGAAGGAAGGAAGGAAGGAAGGAAGGAAGGAAGGAAGGAAGGAAGGAAGGAAGGAAGGAAGGAAGGAAGGAAGGAAACCTGTCCATGAACTCCACTAGCCATTGCACTTGTTCCATTGTCATGCACTGGTGGCAAGGGAAAGTAGACACCAGTCAAGATATTCTCAGCCTATGTGCTTCCACTGAAGATGCTACTGGTTGCCTGATTATGCTTTCACTGACTGCACCACCTCAGCTTGACACCAATGGGATGCATTCAACTCCAGTTGTGCAGCTGGCAAAAAGGAACAGCTCTTGCCTTCTTTGATCTTCAGTTTCAAGCGATCTCTTTTCCAACGCTGTCTTTACCCTTTGTCTGCTTGCATTGGTGTAGTTGCACTGCAGTAATAGAATACCAGCCTCAAAGACCAATTTCCTGCACATGCTCTGAAAGAATAGAGGAAAATCTGCCTACTTTTTTACCGTGATATAACTATTCTCTTTGTCCCAATATTGTTTGACAAGCAGTAAATTGTCTAATCCACTTCTGTAATCTTGAACAATATGGAAGACAATAGGCTATTTTCTTTTCAGAAAGCAGAAATTACTTGTTAGCAGATCTCAAAGTACAAACTCAAAATGGCATTTTCCTGAAATGATTCCTCTTTCCAAGGGTGTGAGAAATGAAGGCTATGAAGGGTTTGTCAGCCTGCAATTTTTCAAAAGAGATCCAAAGCAGCCATCACATTCTTTGCCTGTTATATAAACTCTATGGGTAAGACAAGAGCTATCTTTCTCTCTCTCTCTCCCTCATTCCATGTTTAAAGAGGGGAAATATTTTCCATACTGCCTGGGCTCTGGAGTGCGATAAAGAGAATCACACATACGGAGTATTTAGCAGCCAGTATGCATCCATAGGAATGTATCACAAGCTTCTGGTTCTCATAAAGCCCAAGGTTGCCAGGTCAGCAGCATTCCATTCCCTGAGATTTCAGAGCCAAAACCTGAGATTAAGGGGCAGGTTTATGTGATACATGGGGTGGATCCTCCTGATGGCACAAAAGCAAGTCAGGTAAGTGTGGGCACGTGGACCAGAAGTGCTTGGCTCATTCTGGGAAAGAGGCATGGAGTAAATCTAGGCTTATGAAACCATAATAACCCAGGACTAGGATGGGAGAAACAATGCATTTTTTCAGCAGCTAGATATATGGCAAAATGCATCCAGCAATTGCTACCTTTCTCATAAGTTCTCATATATCATCTGAGCTTACCTACAGACCAGCTGGGAAGCTTTTCAGGGCCCTGTGTTTCCACTCCCAGGAAGTTTTTATTTAAATCCCTCTGCTTCTGCTGTCACCAATGCCAGGGTTTATAGAATAAAGAGGCCAATGGGTCACCACACTGATCCTCTACCCCAAGCCTTGCTCCAAATGGCACAGTGGGCCCAAGGGCATAAGATGATCTCTCTGTCTCCCCAGGTAAGCACAGGTAAGCCAAAGAGTCCTGGTGCCAGCTGGAAATGGGTGAAGGTGGGTTCCCCAGTCTTTAAAGCCCCATCACATATACAAATGTAACTTTTTCTTCCTTCAGTGCTGTTTACCCTGAGACCTGTTTTCCCAGCGGGAGACCTGGAGAAGCATAACAATTCCCTGAAACTTCAGCTACCGTCCTGAGACCTGGCAATCTTACTGTATCTGTAATAAGAAAAGCCCTGCTGGATCAGGCCAAAACCAACAAGCCAGACCTGAGTGCAACAACATGCTATTTGAAATTTCATGCCATACCTATTTGAAAAGTGCCGTACCTTTGTGAAGAAAGAATAATGTTCTGCTGCTTAACGGAAGCCACTAACTGGCCTTAACTCAAGACTAAGGTACTGCATACCTTGCAACTGTCTCATTTTGGCAAGGACAGCCTCAGCTAATCCTCTGTTTTCCCACTTTTTCAGCAAAGATCAAATTACTGTTTCCTCTCCTTGCTTATTTGTTAACAATGCTTGTTGTCTCTACTATACTCTGATGTTGCTTGGCCACATGTGTCCCAGTTTTCATCTAAAATGTTGAAGGGTATGCAACTGGTGGTCTCATCTCCAACCAACACCTTAAGGGCCACCATCTATCCAGCCCAAATGTACAGCACAAGACTTCCTATGCACGGAAAAGACAACATCAGCAGCTCTATAAGCATAGCTTTATGTACATTCACATTTACTTATCAATGGCTTATGCAGAAATGCAAACACAAATTCCTGGAGATGCCACAAAAACGTAAAGTCTTAACACTCAATATGCTTACAGTGGCTCAGGAGATAACAAGCTTAATTTTGAGGCCATCTTGATTGTGTGAGACATCACTACAAATGCTGCAAAATGCATATGTGCTGACATCATTTTCTCTTCAAATAAAACTGAAGTTCGAACACTTAGGCCATTTCCGCACTAGACAGTTATAGTGCAATTATTCCACTTTCAACATCCTATGGAATCCTGGGGTTTGCAGTTTAGGGAGGGGCTAAACTACAAACTCCAGGATCTCATAGGATGTTGAAAGTGGAATAATTGCACTATAATACCCTAGTGAGGAAATGGCCTCAGTCTTACTTTTTTCCAACAGTGTCACACTTTACAGTAACCAAGAAACAAAGGGCAAATAAGACTATTTAGGTAGCTATAACTTTGATTCTGTAGGCCAATTGAGACAGATTTCAGATCAACAATACAGCTGGGTGGCTGCTATTTAGTGGCTTTGTACACTGAACCACATTTAAGTTTTTAAAAGGGAAGGAGCACAGGAGCTCCTCTGAGACCTTCCCACACAGCTTTGTTGCTCTTGAAGTAGACAAGTGGGAAGAATAGCATCATAATCACTTTTGTATACTGTTTTCTTTGTTGTATTTTACCCAAAGGCTTGTATTCACTTATAAAATGTCCTAAACACCTCAAAAATTGCACAATTGTTCATCGCCAGTCCTTACAGAACTACCTAACTCTTCTTATGTTCAGCTAGTCTAAGCAGATAAGATAGTCTAAGCAGGATAAAAACACTTAAAAGCAGCCACAAATTGCTAAGGACATTTCCACACTTTCTGTTTAAAGCATATTTTCTTTTTTCATCATAAACTCACAATCAATATACATTTTATTTCTCATTTTGTTGTGTCTTCATGTTTGCCTTCAAGGAGGTACTTTAATTATGAGGGTTATGAAGTATTTTTAAGATCTTGTCACTGGGAAATACAGAATAGTCCCTAGAGAAAGCAGTTACAAATTCTGTGTGCCTTTTGAATTATATGTGCAATTTTTTTTGTGTGGGAGTTAATGGAAAGCGATGCAGCAGTCTTGCCATAATCCTCACGTGTATTTTTTTTTTCAGAACCTGACATGAAAATGAAATGTCTGTTGTGCTCATTAGGTGGAGCTAATGGCTCAAATTTACAGTGGCTCCATAACTCATGGTGTGGTGTGTATAGTGTTCTGCAACTGTCCACTCCAGCTATAGAACATATGCAGAGTGCTGGTCTTTCTATGTGCCACCATAAAATGAGAGGTGATGACATTGTCAACTCAGCTCCTAGTCTCAGTTCCATAAATCAATAATTGACGACAATATTTTCTAAAGCTCTGCTTTTAGTAGCTTGAAGTCTTAGCTGTCTTTTCCTGGGTGGGGAGGGAGGGCCATTAAGGGAGTGTTTTTTCACCATTCCATCCCTACATTTCATTGTGCTAAATCCCCAGAGTCTCTAGCCATCCTACTTCTGTAAGAAAGAAAACTCCAAACTACTGAAGCCTGGGATTAAGATGCTCAAGCAAGTGCCTTGCACATCTGGAGTTTATTAAGATGGAGACACTGACAAAGAAAATATACTCCAATCTGAAGTGAGAAAGGGGTTAACTCCTTCATTTCTGGACAAGAAATGGTGCCTTAGAGAGAACAATCATACCCTTGTGGAGAAGGCACTGGACTGAGAACAGGGAAACCAGGGTTCAAGTTCCAGATGCTGTGCCAGTTGGCTAGACACAATCTCAGGCTAAGAACAATAATGAACAAAAAGGACCTTTCAGGAAAATTAAAATGTGCCTGAGTTTCAATGTGGCAAGAATTTAATTGAATATAGAACTTCAACAAACTCATAGAATCTTAGAGCTGGAAGGGACTGCAAGAGCCATCTTATTCTCAGTTGTCTAAGTTCACTAATAGTCACTGCATACATCATAGAAAAGGCAGGTGAGATGGTGTTTGCACTGGCTGACTGAGACCTTTCTGTGAAATATATGTTTTCAGAACATGAGATAAATGGTAACAAACTTGTGGAAGCTGCAGTTAGTTAAGTCTGAGTTTTCAAACTTTTCAAAAGCTACAGAAAAGTTACAATTAGCTCTCAGTGGGCATGTTCCTAAGATTAAGGGAGTTGGAAAGGGGACTGCTATAAAATATGAGACAGACAGACAGACAGACAGACAGACAAATAGATGATAAATAGATATATTTTATCTACTTAAACTAACACTAAATAAAATGCAATCAAGGTTATACAGCCATACAGTGCTACCAATTGTAGGTGATAAATTAAAAGCAAGACTCTATCTTCTGTTATTTCATTTTGCTTCCTGGCTTTTCAGTTTTATCCAATTGCTTCTTTTAAATGGGCCAATAATTATAATTAATAACCACTCTAAAAAAAGGGGGGCTACACTTTTATTCTGCTCTTTTTCTAAGGAGGGCTCTATTTCATCATCCTTTTCTATTTGCAGGGTATGTTAGGCTGAGATATGTAGCTAGCCCCAAAGGAGCTTCATGTGTGGGTGAGTATTGAATTTATTTCCCAAAGACTCCAATCTAGCCCAGCCCTCTAACCACTACACCACACTGGATCCTGCTTATTGGTTTCTGGTCAAGCCAGTTTCTGTTGAAATGTTAGCTCACGCAAACAGCCTGGGGGAATCTTCAAATCATAATGGCACAATCTCACCTTTTATTTGGGTATCTTTGTACAAACCGATAAACGTTCTTGCATGAAGAGAGATCACTTCCAGTTTCACTCACACTACTTTTTAAATGTTTCCCAGGATGTGCTTTTCATAGGCCCTTTCCACACGCAGTTTCAGTTGCGAGAGGGCCCCTTGAGCGTCGCGTGAATGGGACAGTTGGTCCGTACGACGCACTCCCATTCACGCAATGCTCACGAGCCTAAAGCGGGCCGTGTGTGTTTTTTTGTTTTCGGCTGGGAGCCGAAAATACTGCGTGGTCGCACAATGCTACCGGGGCCCTCGCGCACTTACCTACCATGTGGTGCGTCAGACGAGCTGGGTGGGTCACGCTTCCTCCCCCAGCACAGCCTACAGCTCCCAGGCTGCGCTGCGAAAGGAAGGGTTGGGGCGCTAGCACGACGGTCACGCGACCAGGAAGCGAGCTGAGGGACAAAGGAGCAGGGAAGCAGCAGAGTTCCTGCTGAGGCTTTTTGCGCAAGACGCCTCCCCCAGCTGCGCAAACAGGTAACGTGCGAAAAGGGCCATAGTGCAGGGAGAGGTCTTTGCCTGTTATGTATTTCTAAATTGTACATCTGAAAATGGACATTTGTAAGTCAGGGAAGTAATGACACAGTCAACCCAGGACTGACTGTGGTTTCCTGCCAAATTCTTGTTATGACAAACCTGCAGGGAAATGTGTGAGACTTGACTTAAGAGTTGGGTGCTGGATGTGGGAGAACTCAGGCCATTTCCACACTACATTATTATGGTGCTATTATTCCACTTTCAACATCCTGTGGAATTCTGGGGTTTGTAGTTTACTGAGGCCAAAGAGCTCTCTGGCTGAGAATTCTAAAGGTCCCTCCCTAAACTGCAAACCCCAGGATTCCATAGGATGTTGAAAGTGGAATAATAGCACTATAACAGAATAGTGTGGAAATGGCCTCAGATTCACATCTCTAATCATCTATTGCAGATCATCAACACTCTAGCTAATCCATGAAACATTCTGACATTATGAGGAGAATAAAGTATGGTCAATGTACATTGTAACATGATAAACATAACATAACAAATAATAATGTGGAAAGTTAATCATCTTGCCAAATTCAGATTCATTTAGAAAGATGTTTCACAATACCAGAATTTCCATTAAAATGAATGATGCCCAAGATGTGTAAAAGGAAAACATGTAAGAATCTATCAGTTGTGTAGGGACGGGGGGGGGCAATGGGAGTGGTTCGCCCCAGGAGGCAATGTTTTGGGGGCATCCACGCCCCCACGCACACAGCCATGCCCCCATGCACTGTGGCCCCCTCCCCTCCTGCCCCCCTCCCTACACTCCAAGCTCCACCACTGAAACCTAGTTAAACTTTTCTTCCAGTCAAATATGAATACTAAGATGATTAGTATTAAAACACTACACTGGTTGAAGTTACAATCTTTTCCTAGTTTTAGAACCTTATATTTGGGAATTCACAATAGTAAATAGTTATTTTTATGAAAATTTAATATATGGCTATCTAAATAGCTGTTGACCAGATGATGGCCTGTCTTTGAATGTGCCATTCCTTAAAAATATTGTGCTTGTGGTGCTGGAGGGTGCAGCCATTGGTCTAGGAAGGACAGTTGAATGATAATATTCAGCATATTAAGCACATTTGGGGGGGGAACAACCTTCCAGGGCTCTGTAACCTTCTTAAAAGTATGAACACCGGTATTGTTCAGCATTGGTGCAAAGACCTATAAAACATGACCTTCATATATGGTATATTCTAAGTATTTATTGCCCTCTGATTCTATGTGTTGTTCTTGAAACCTGTATTGTTGCTAGCATATAAGAAATGTTTTAGCAGCCTTCTTTATTCCTTAGCCTATCAAAGTCCATGGTATTATAAATGTCTTAGTCATTAAAGCAAAGCTTTCCAAATGGTGTGCTGCAATGTGTTAGTGTGTCACCTGAAGTGTGTAGATGTGTCACCTACAATCTTGGAAATGTATGTTATTATTTATAAATCATACATTTTTACAAAATATATGAAAGGTTTTCATGAGATATGTTGTATCCCCCTACATTTTGTTATTACAATTTATGTATGTGTCTGTATCTCTTATAAAGAGTTAGTTTAACCTTCAGTTTACTAGTAAAACTGAATTACGGTGTCACGAAATGATGCATGTTTAAAAAGTGTGTCACCAACATGAAAAGTTTGGAAAGCTCTGCTGTAAAGGTGCTGCAGAACTCTGGTTTTGCTTCTTTTTCCCCAGCAGATTTTAGAAAAGTACAGCCTGCCCCCTTGAGGCAAAGCATGAAAATGCATTCATGAATCCAGCAAGAATTTTATGGTACCTTCCAAACAAACAAGGTTTTTTGGGCATAAACTTTTATGAAATACAGCCCATTTCATCAGATGGAGTGAGCTGGAGTGAGCTGGAAGGTTCACTGCAAGAACCACCCTTTGGAAGTTAAAAGAGCACATGGGCCTCAGGCAGCGTCACAGTCTTCTCATGTGCAGTGTTCTCCTCATGTGCAGATCAGAAATAGAGCCTGAAAATTTATAGGCCTTGACACAAATTCTTCTAAATCCAAATATTGTGCCTTAAGTGCAGACTGTACTGCTAATTCATGGAACTGTAATGGACTACAACCGTGGTTGTCATAGAGGGCTTGTAAAGCCCAACTACTAGACATGGGGTGGTGGCGCAGGTGCCGAAACTGCTCCCTCGTTTGCAAACAAGGGAGCAGTTTGGGTGTATGCACACACCTGCCACTATGTCCCTTTCATTAGGGACATGGCAACAGAGGGTGTAAGCGCTGAGCAACACAGCAGTAGGTATGTGCACACATCCAAACTGCTCCCTCATCTGCAAACAAGGGAGCAGTTTCAGCACCTGTCATGTCCCTGGTGAAAGGGACACGACACTGGGCATATGTGTACATCCAAACTATGGCCATTTCCACACTAGACAGTTATAGTGCTATTATGCCACTTTTAACATCCTATGGAATCCTGAGGTTTGCAGTTTAAGGAGGGGCCTCAGTCACCCAGTGTCTGAGCTGGGATGTGAATCCTAGATCCTTTCCGCAATTCACCTTTTTGTGGAGCTGGGGTGCGGGGATCGCGCAAGCAGCCTCTTCCGAGAGGCTCTCGCATCCCAGTTCCTTCAGCTCCACAGCTGCTGCCTGCTCACCCAAGAGCCCCTCCTCTTCCTTCCACACCACAACCTGGGATTTTCCCAGGCTGTGCTGGGGCAGGAAGAGCGAGCGCTGCGGCTCTGGAGCTCCGCACGCATGGCAAGTGCGCACAGGGCCCCGGAGCAATGCACGATCGCACACATTTTCGGCCAGCAGCCGAAAATGAAATAGTGCATGATCAGCACCTGTCAGGCCCTGGAGTATCGTGTGATTGTGAGTGCATCGTGTGGACCATTCCTCGCAGTTGTGTGATGCTCCAGGGGCCCTTTCGCATGGCAAATACTGTGTGAAAAGGGCCCTAGTGTTGAGACGCCTTTAAGAAATAAATAAATATTTGCATATTTAAATAAATATTTGAATATTTTAGATCTAAATTTAAATATTTAAATCTTAACTCTTTGTGGTCCCTGGGAAAGAAAACGTTAAGAAGCACTGGAATACAACCATATCCATACCACTGCAGAAGTAAGTCCCACTGATATGTAGGGGATCTATTCATAGACAGACAAGTATAGAGTTGCTATCACACTTCTGATTGTATGTTACTCATCACATGTGGACCATTGTGAATTTTTCCTGTTGCTAAGAAACTAGAATGTTAAAAATTGGTTTCAAACTGTTTCACTAATGTGAGTCAATCTCATGCAGAACTTAATTGTGTTTTAAATTTAATCCACTGCCTGTATTCATAGTCAAATATTAGTGTCCTCTCTTATGTTACTTGCAAACTATCCCCTCCTTTTAATGGAGATTTATTTTTGTTTGTGTTTCACTATTAAAACTATTTGTAACAATTTATTTAAACAGTGACATACTCCAGGGCCAATTTATACAACAACATTTAAAAGAACCAAAAGTGAGATAATATAAAGATTTAGATAAGCCTGAGGTATGCCCAGCGATATATAATGTTTTTACAGTTCCTTGAACTTTCTTATTCCAAAATGATACAAAAGGATTCAATTTTCCCATAAACCTATTTTCCTGTTGCCTCCCTTCTCTTATTCTTACCTCATTTGCCAGTTTAATCATATATGGTATATCCTATTAGGTCAAACGCCACATCTTATGGCACATTCTTTTAAACTGTTATTAACCAAGGAACAAGGTAGCCCCTTGTCTCCCCATTGTAGAAGATTAGCAGCAAAGTTACCATTAACAAGTGTACAGCTCTTCTGATACCCTCTATCCATTCTTTACTATAAGAAAATAAAACCACATTGAATCAATGGTAGATTGTGCCTGGTTGTCCCGTTTGTTTGTTTGTTTGTTTTTTAAAGGTTGAAATCCCATCACTTTAACCTTTGGAACATGACCAAACTCCTCTTCCCCAAAGCCCCATGGAGTTTGGCTGCTCTAGCAGATCCACATGGCCAGCATCTATCACTTTACATACAGTGTATCGACAAACAGATAAAGACAATGATTCGCAAATTTTGAAGAGTTTAATCCAAGCTTGTTCTTAGGAGAAAGCACATTTTAGGAATTCTTTCTCCTGTAAATGCAAGGGACCAAAGCTGCAATGTATACAGCTTCTAAAAATCTGCTCTTTCATAGGCATGCAAACCAGCATCTAACGGAAATAAGCCCTTTCTTCTGAAGCAGCTGTGTCCTTACTATGTACCTCTTTTCTATTTTTAATTGAGTTGACACACAAAAAAAATCTGTTTATCTTCCTTGAAGACCAATGTCTCTGGGAGCTGTTGTTATGGATGCAAAGTCCAGTCACATTTACAATCCAGCTTTACCAGCCACTGATTTGATTAGCCATGGTTTAGCAGCTCAACACATTCACTGCTGGTAACAGGTCTCAGAATCAGTCCCTTGCTTTTCCCATTGGATTATCACAGGTAACAACTCTAAGGGCCTTTCCACACTACACTGTTACAGTGCTATTACTTCACTTTCAACATCCTCTGGAATCCTGGGGTTTGCAGTTGAGGGAGGGGCATTTAGAATTCTCAGTCAGAGAGCTCTTTGGCCTCAGTAAACTGCAAATCCCAGAATTCCACAGGATATCAAAAGTGGAATAATGGCACTATCATAGTGTAGTGCAGAAGGTCCCTAAGGCCCCTATCATGCTACACCGTTATAGTGCTATTATTCTACTTTATTTGCCACGGCAATATTGTTGGAATTCTGGGGTTTGCAGTTTAGGGAGGGGCATTTAGAGTTCTCAGCCAGAGAGCTCTTGGGCCTCAGTGAACAACAAACCCCAGAATTCCACAGGATGTTGCCATGGCAGTTAAAGTGGAATAATAGCACAATAACAGTGTAGTGTAATAGGACCCTAAGAAAAACTTTCAGGCAAAGACCTTGGAGAGTTATTGCCAGTAACATAAAACAGGATCACTCTGAGTCTGACTACCAGAATACCAAGTAGCTAAGGTTTCAGAAAGTTACCTGACCCATTCAGCACAGGGTTCTGTAATGTGGACAGCTATATATTTCTTATAATAAACCAGGGCTTTGAATGTTACTTTTAAAACTTTACAATTACTGTTCCAAGGTGTCAAAAGTAGTTAGTTTTCATTGTGGTTGCAGGGTTGAAAAAGTAACTCTTTTCTTTTTCTCATTCTCCAAACAAGACTAAAATAGTTACTTCAAAAATTAAATATCAGGATGCTCTAACTCACTTACCTGTACTACAAAATGTACCGATGTTGCAATGCCAGAACTCTCTGCTACTATAAAATAACTAGAAGAGTTACAGTAATACTACAAGCAGAAGTGATGTCATCCTTAATTGTGTTGTAATTATGATGTGACTTATGCCTTAGCTGTTCAAAAAAAGAATTAATTGCAAGTAACTTGATGGCCTCAGTGCAATTGCTAGCCTTCACTAGAACAGATCTATTGAACCAATGAGATTTTCCTAGTATTTATTTACCATCCAGTAATTGATCCAGTGGCTCTTCTGGAGCTCACACTAGTAGTTGGATTTTGGTCTCTATTTCCAATTAGTTATTTCAAAGTACCATGTTAAGGAAATTGCTTTTCCATCTTTGAATTGTGCACCACTCATCCAAAAGCCAAATATTCCATTACTAAGCTGACAACATTAATTAAGACAGAAAAATGCAGCCTTATAGTACTGTTAATGTTCCAGAACTCTATGATATGTTCATAAGAAAGGTACAATCTCCCCTCAGAGAACCACTGGCTGACGGTAGAAAAATTGTTGGCAGGGACAAGAGATGATCAATAGCCACAGATGTATTTATTTCCTATCTGGGTAAATGAGCTTATTTCCTGCAAGCATGGTAGAACATTTCATTCAGTTTGCTTTTTGATATGAATGTACCCAGTTTCACACTTCCTGAATCAGTGTGCAAACATGTCCCGAATCAATACACCAACCTTCCTGATTCATACTTCTCTAGATCTTCCGTCTGTATTTCCCAATGCATACAATAAGAAAGGATTAAGAAAGGGAAAGTGGTTGCAAAAAATGTATATTACAGGTAAAAGTGCACATAAAATTCATATGAACTTCATGATGGACTGTAGCAACAATTCAAAATGATTCAGGGACAGGGCATTATGAATCATCATCAACGACTACCATGACAACAACAGCCTGCCTTCAATCAATGCAATCAATACAATCAATTTGACCTTTTTGAAACAATTTAAAAGTGGAAATTTGGAAGAAACAGAGAAACAGAAATCAGTAGATTCACCCACTCCTAATTTCCAGTCTGCATATAAAAATGTGCCTCACTGGACATATGCATAGGGCTGCCAGACTGAAAACTGGAGATGGTTCCTACACCTTTAATGGGTGCACAGAAAAGGGAATTTCAGCAGATTTTGGCTGTTACCTGGTTGTGTGACAAGTCACATCTGCTTCTATTCCACCATTCAAGATTCAGGAGACACCTCAGGTTTTGACTCTGGCATCCCTATGCAATAAATGTGGATATGCACATATTCTTAAGGGAAAGCATCTGTGGGACCTCCTTGCTTGCTATTCTACTTCCTGCTGGATGAAAAGCAGGAACATTTGAACTTCTGCACATTCCTTCAAAGTGGAGTACAGGCTACATCGGAACGAATTTGCTTCTGTCTCAGTCTCTTCCATCCCTCCCCTCTTCTCATTGTGAATGGCTTCACCTAGAAGGCTTCACAGTCCTACTTCATCCTCTCAATTTCTGCTCAGTTACAGTGCCTGAAGTAAGTTACATTATGTTACAAGTTAATTTTCATACTACCTTTCCCCAAAAGGCATCCAACATATTTTAACAAAAGTTCTCTCTCTCTCTCTCTCTCACACACACACACATGCAGGGTAATGCTCTTCCCCCCCCCACTGCTCATGTCCTTCCTGTTCCAGGAGGTGGGAGTGTTCTTCAAACAATTTTCTTCCCATCACAATCAACAGGAGGGAATTAATATATGTCTCCCCTATGGTTGATGCTCATTTCCCCATGTGGGATGTGTTTATATGTACCAGGGAAGAGGGACCACCTGTGACATGCTTCCAGGGATGTAACTACGGGGGGGGGGCAAAATTGCCCTCTCAAAAAAAAAAAAAAAGAATTCTGCCCCCATGAAATTTCTCTTCAGTCTCCAAATTCCTCTTCAGTCTCCAAATTCCTGATGTTAGAACTTTCATATTTGCTGTGTTTCCATTCCCTTAGTCTCTTTGCTTGCACCTTTTCTTTGGAGAGGCCAGCCCCTTCTGAAACTGCAAACCCCAGGATTCCATAGGAGGTTGAAAGTGGAATAATAGTGCTATAACAGTCTAGTGCGGAAATGGCCTAGGACTCTGGGAGATGTGGCTTCAAATCCGCACTCAGCCATGGAAACCCACTGGATGACCTTGGGCAAGTCACGCTTGCTCAGTCTCAGAAGCAGTCAATGATAAAGCCCTCTGAATAAATCTGGTCAACAAAGCCCTAGCATGGGGTCATCGTAAGTCAGACAGACACAACAACAAATACTGGTATGACTTAGAAGCACTATACTCTTGGAATAAATGCCTATGTGGGATTTCATTGTCAGTAATCCTCCTAGATTGGACACATCTACCACCACATCTTTTTCTGCCTTATATTTATTTTCTGCTGTCTGGAGATTTTAACAAAGCTGTCTAGAAACACATTTCTTTCTTGAAAGAATGTACAGTTAGTGTGGAATGTATATGGTTTTTCTATCCCTTGTGTGTTTCTCTTGGACAAATGCTACTGAACATAGTTCATTTTAATGTTGAGGAAGTTCTTTATGGCCTGTCTTTTTCCTTATGTGTATCACAAGTCGACTCCTCATGAAGGCATGCAGAATATGCAAAATTACGCACAGCACAAAGTCTAGGCATGTTAACGTAGATGTAAGTCCCATGGGACTTTCTCCCTAGAGAGTATATTTAGATAAAATAAAAGAAATGGATCAACAGTCACATTATCATTGGTTGCTACTCTTGCATATCAGTCTGGTTGAATGATACTGCATTGCTTTCAGATAATATATCAAGCTTAGCAAAACATCATTTATCTAGGAGTGTTTCCCAAAGGGCCTGAACTACATACTCACAGATTTCTTTTAAAAAAATGTTTGTTTCTGTGAGCTCTTTTACTTTTAGCTTCAGAGGCAAAGCTTCTGAATATTTATCGAGGAGATCACAAATGTTCACAGCTGCTGCTGAACAGATTTTACCAGGAGTGTTAGACTGAGTCTCAAGAGCTTCTCTTGTTCGGAGCTTTCACTATCATGCTAATTGTCAGCTGAGACATGACTAGAATTTCAGTCGCACAAAGAACTTTTTTACAAATAAAATCCCAATACTTTCAGAGACTGGAACCAAATAAGGATTGAAAACCTCACCTATTAGTTAAATGGGGAAGCTGGGTTCCTTGTAACCTGTCATCATAAAATGCATCTCCTTGCAAGAACCAAGAACTCTTTCAACTCCTTCCTTTATTCCCTAAAGTGAAATGTGTTTCTTTTCATGATATTTTTTTAAATACACACTTGAGTTAAACATAGAGCAGCAACTCCTCTACTCTGTCTTCTGGAACGCAGTTCCAAGGAGTCCAGGGATACTTTGCTAGGTATCAGCTTTCCCAGACAATCTCCTTCCAGTGCTGGATATTCTTAGCAATTGCTGTAATCTGACTTAGGACTCTCCAAGTCTCCTCTAAGGGATCTAGAGAATTCAGGACAGCTGAGGATGAACGTGGCAAAGGACAGGATGGGGCCTGCTGGCACAGCAAAGCCAGTCTCAAGCAATGACCATACATGGGCACCCTCAGTAGTTTGTAGAGAGCAGGAAGTAAGAAACTGGGGGAGGGAGGGAACCTTGAAGGTTGTGCACAGATAGTTGATTGTGGCTGTAAGAAGCTATTTTCTAGTCAGGGACCTCACAGCTTAACCACAAAGCAGTGAGATCTTTGAACAGAAAACAGTTTCTTACCCACACAAGCCTCACAAGGTACTGGCCAGTACGTATGTCATTGTGATATGCACTCTGTCCAGTCGCACCACTTTGGTTGGTGCAAAACGGAGTGGCTAAGTGACTGATTGGTATGAGACACTGGATGTTGAGACAATGGGTATTGGATTTCCTAACCAAGTACAATTTGAAGTGTTGCATCTAAACATTAGCTGAAGGCTGGGACAACTTGAAGGAAGGTGGGCCCTCCTCATTTCCATTTGAGTTTTCCTTTGCCAGCAAAAGCCGGATACTTTAGGATGTGTGTATCTCAAAATGTTCAGTGGGTTAGCTTTGCTTTTCAAGATATGGTGGCTGTGTTCTTTTCTCCTTATGTACATTGTATTGTTGCATACACTCCACCAAGTCACAGATGAAAGCCAGGACAATGTGTGGCCAAGTAACATTGGAGTGTGATCAAGATGGCAAAAGTTATTAAGGAGGAAAAAGACACAAGCTAGGAGAGGCTGCAGCTGTTTGTTTTCGCCTGTGCCCATAGGGAAGGGCAAGGTTCTGCCCCTCCTCTCCTCTCCCCGCTGCTGAGGTAACTGAGTGCAAATTACTTTTATACTTTGAACTCAATTTGCAGCAATTGAAGTAAGTGAGACGAAGAAAGAAAGAAGAGAGAGAATCTGGGAGATATATATATATATTTATAAGATTTGGGATTGTCTCTGCCAAATTGGGACAGATGGAGAGTATGTTTTTGTTACGGCACATTCTGTCCCAGATTAGAAGGAAATGTGGCCCAGCTGCTAAAAGCAGCCTAACTACCAGGCAAAGCATCACCAAAGCCTTTCCCCCCCCAGGCATTTGTAAGATTCACTTCCCCACCTAATTAATCCAGACTCCCCCAGTTGATCCAACTTCCTCTTCCACTCTCTGCCAAAAGTTGAAATGCTTAAGCCTGTCACTGTCTTTAAGGCTTGGGACTGAGTTATCTGAGGGGTGGGGGAACCAACTACTGTCTTACCAAGCTGTCTGGGCATGAAGATCTTGGGTGGAAGCCCTTCCTGCCTTGAGAGACAATGTAGGTAGCAGTGATTGTCAAAGTACCTTGCTAGTGCTGGCATCCTACTTATGGAACAGGCTTCTCAGAAAGGCCTACCTTTATTGCAGAACCTTTTGCCACCAAGTCTAGATCTTTGTGTTTGCCAGCAGCTATTGTTAACATTGACTTGCATGACCCTAGAGTGATGAGAAAATGGCATAGGCCATTGATATTTCCATTTGCTGTTTTATCAGCTGTTTTATTGGTTTTAATATGTAATAATCCTTTATATTCTTGTGTTAGTTGATGTTTCCTTTGTTCTTGTACTTAAATGTCCTTTATCTTCTTTTGTATGAGTTTAAAATCTCAGAAATACTTTTTTAAAATGATGGCTGAAATCCTATATCACTCACTTAGTTACAAATGCACAACCCCCACAATCCTACCTTGACAGCCAGCAACTGTACTGAATGGTGAAGGTCTGTTCTGTTGCCGATCAGAGCACAGCAGGAGGCCACTTCCAGCCCTCTCCCACCTGTGAGTAAGGCTGTGACAATCAGAAGCAGGACCCCTGTTGCAATTATTTGTCACACTGCAGATCATTTGGTGGGAAGCAGCCAGAAGCATCATCCTGCTGTATCTCAGTTGGCAGCAGAACAGACCTTCGTTACACAGTTCAGCTGCTGACTGTTAAGGTAGGTTTGGCGAGTGCATTTATTATCATGACAATGATGCCATCCTTGTGAAAATGCAGTATTAATACACATGGAGCAGTCATAGATCCATAACTCTAGGTTATGAATCTGTAACTGCAATATATGTTGCCAAACAGTTTTTGAAGGTGAAAAAAACCCACACCCCAGCTATTGCTTTTTCATAAATCTGGAAACTTTTAAAGAGGGCAATGTCCTCATCTCACACTACTATACCAAATGCTGTTTCTACTGCTCTTAAATTCTTCAGATACCTCTTTCTTTGTAAAGATTGGGGAATGGTGCTTCTGAATCTATCAATTTGACAATTTCCGTATTTGGGATCTAGGTTTCCATGACATACAAAAGAAAAGGGAAAAGCAGAATCAATGAGATGCAAAAATGCTAATGCTTAAATGTTACAAAATTGCAGTGGTCCAAATTTATGGTGCACTAAATGTGCCTACACAGATCAACAGATACAGTACAAATGTATAGCACCTTCTAGCAATTGGCCCTGGAAAATGTATTCTCTTTCTCTTTCTCCCACTCTCTCTCTGTGAAGGGTAGTACATCCTCCAACCTTCTAGAGTAGCAGCTGAGAACATAGCTGTCCATGTGTTATACTGCAGATCTCACCAGCCCATTTCACAGGCTATGGTGAAAGATGATAGGCGCTGCAGCTCAACAAAATCTAGGAGGCTGCACATTCCTCATCCCCTTTCTATGGGGATGAGGAATGTGCAGCCTCCTAGATTTTGTTGAGCTGCAGCGCCTATCATCTTTCACCATAGCCTGTGAAATGGGCTGGTGAGATCTGCAGTATAACATATATACACTGCATGCTGCAGCATGAGCAAACATAGCAGAGAACATCTCTCTCTATATATATATAGAGTTCCTGCCAAGAAAATAAATTGTAGTCCTAGAACACACACATACAGAGTAGGACAGAGAAAAAGTGTGTGTGTGTGTACATCTCTCAGTTGCTATACATTTATATCTGTTCATCTATATACATTTAGGCACCATAAATTTGCGCCACTGCCATGTTATGAACCAGCCCAGGCTCTGAAATCATCAGGAGAGGCCCATGTCTCAGTACTATCTCCATCACAAGCACAGTTGGTGGGGACAAAAGAGAGGGCCTTCTCAGTGGCGGCTCCTAGTCTCTCAAACTCCCTTCTCAGGGAGGCCAGAAGCCCCTCCCCTTTGCTGTCCTTCCATTGGTAGGCTAAAATTATTCAGACAGGCTTTTAAAACAGAAAGTGGGTGCTGTACTGTTTTAATTCTTATTTTTAAAAGCTTTTTATTTTTCTAAAGTTGCCTTTTATTATTTTAGTGAACTGTAATTCTTTTAATACTGTAAATAGTTTAATTCTATTTTAATGTTCACTTTTTAAATGTTTTAATTGTATTGTTTTGCTGGGGGGAAAGGTGGGAGATAAATAAATATCAGCAGTAGCATCTAGGCATTCTTCTCTTTTACCATCAAACCAGTGGAGTCATGAAAAAGCACAGCTGATTTGGGATCTTTTATGCTAAATAGCAGACTCATGCAGATCCTTATGTAGCCAGGATGACACCCTTTATGCACACAAACACTGAGTTTTCCAAGAGTATAAGTAACTTGGGCCATTTCCGCACTAGACTGTTATAGCGCTATTATTCCACTTGCAACATCCTATGGAATCCTGGGGTTTGCAGTTCCGGGAGGGGCCGCATGGCCCCTCCCGAAACTGCAAACTCCAGGATTCCATAGGATGTTGCAAGTGGAATAATAGCACTATAACAGTCTAGTGCGGAAATGGCCTTGGAGTGGAAGAAGGAGCTAAGGGGAGAAAGTAAAATGTTCAGAACAAACCAATGCTTACTGGTAGATGTGTTTAGTGATTACTCCTTTTTAATGGATATATTAAAAGCCTATTAATTTTGTATTAGAAAAATATTTGATATTTTTAGCAGTTCATTTTCTTTTACATTATCTTTTAGATAATGTGAAGTCGAATTTAATGAGCTTTTACTGTTGCAAAAACATTTATATTCCAGGGTTGGAAAGATTTTAAAAAATGCTATCTATTGTTCAATGGGCAGAAGATCTTACTGCTTTAACTACTCATGAATGTGTATTTTATAGGCAATGAGTTCAAGAAATTGCAGTTTTGGAAATATGGTCACCTTTTATCACTATATATGGGTATGCCTTGATTATATTCCATGTACTTTCTCTTACTGTTTTCCTTCCTTTTTCTTACTCTCTTACTGACTTTTCCCCTTTCATTCTTTTCTGTTTCTTTTCTATAGTTTAAAAATCCAGTAATTCTTTTTTAAAAAATGAATATGCTTATTGCCAATTAACTGTTGTAGGAGGTGTACATGGAATGATGTATCACAAGAGAACTGAATTTTGTTTGGGGGTTCACCTGACTTCCATATTTCTAAATCATCCCGGTTCTATTCCAGCATACTTGTGGTTTCTACTCATGTAGCATGTCCAACAGTGCTCAAGTAGGTTAAAGGGAGAAAAGGGATATCCCTGCTTGCTGAAGAATGTATGTAATTCAGCAGCTTGCATTGTCTTGAGCTTACCTCACTGCACCTGTTTTGTATCTTATGTTATCGGCAACAAATGCAATGGATTAAATTGGTTCAAAGAAAAAGGCAAAGGAAACTGGTATTGTGTTACAGATAGATGGACACCAGAGACCCACTCATAAATGATACACTACAGTGCCATTCTGTGTATATTTACTCAGACATAAATCCAACTACTTTAATAAGCATTTTAATAAGATAACTATTTAGGTTTACTATATAACTATCCTCTTCCCAATTTGAAATCTAATATGCAATTAACATTATGCTGTATCCAGGAATGTGACTGATTGTATAAGAATTGCATAAGAATTTTGAATTTGGATTTGGAAATAGACTTACTGAGTTGGGAGTTCAGAAATATAAAAAGGCTTGATAGAAAATTACAATTTTCAGATTTTCATTAAAAAGAAAAGTATAGTCCTCCTTCCACATTCACAGGGCTGATCTTTGCAAATTTGTTTATTCACGAGACAATTTCTTGCTTTCCCCCATTCTTGCCCTCCCATTCCCCTGCTTTTTGTCTGGGCATGCATGCCTTCCTTCCATGAACCCAGGCAAAAGGGAAGCAAATGGCAGAGGGAAGACACGTGAGTGCCCCTGGGGCTGCCCCCTCCCATTCACTTGACAATTGTCTGGGCACCTGGAAGAAAGGCATCATGCCAGGCCAAAAAGCAAGCAATGGGGAGGGGGAGGCACATGCATGATTTCTGTAGGTGCAGAGCTGCCATGTAACAGAAAAAAATTTCCAATTTCACTTGAAAGAAATATGCTTATGTAGCATAACCTTGTACCTTTATGTATATATCCCAAGGGTCTGGAGTAATTGATTTAGAGCTGGAGAATGTGTTGCATACCAGATGAAGTTGAACTCCAGTGCCCATTAGCCTCAGCCAGCCTGGCCAGTGGTGAATGGTGATGAGAGTCATAATTTTTAATATCAATAGGGCCACAGGTTCCCTGGCACTGAAATTAATGAGAAGGCCAAAGAGGATTGATTTAAAGTGTTTTGGTGATGAGAAACAATGTGCAGAAATTGTATTTGTATTTGGCTACATGCATGATGGATGGCTGTATAGCACAGCTGGGAAAAGTTACTTTTCAGACTACAGCTGCCAGAATCTTGCAGCTAGCATGCCCACTGGCTATTTTGGCTAGGCAATTGTGTGAGCTTTATCTCCCAAAATAACTTTTTCCCACTCTGGAATTTCATGAGTCATATGGTGGGCCAGTTCAGCTGATTCTGAGCCTGTGGCTTTCATGCCTAATACTGTGTCTCTGCCAAGCACGCAGAAGTACAGATCAGTTAAAATGGCCACTTAGCTACACTAGCTCTGAAAATCATAGTCAAGTAAAGCTTTTGAGTGAATTGTACCAAACAGTTTCAGTCCATGCTAAAGAACCCCCACCCCAGGACACAAGATCAAAAACACATCAGCATTTCTACCAACAAAACATTATGAAACATGAAAAACATTTCTAAGGGAAAGAGGAACTATGCTAAACTAGCCTTGTGGTTACTCTGAGAGGAAATATGCTGTTCACAGATTTGGTTCAAGAAATAAACATGTGGGATCATCATAGCGGGCCATTTCCATTGTTACAGTTCCATACTTGGGGTTTTGAACATGTGTCAAGGGGAAGTTATGGACCAGAAATACAGATGTGAGTCTTTGTAATTCATGCAAAATAGCATTCTGCAAAGACCTTGACATTTTCTTCAGGAGAACATTTAAGCATATTTGGATTTTTAAAAAGCCCACCAAATTTCTCTGAACAAGTCTCTACACGGTTTTTCAAAATGGAGTGGGAGAAAGGAACTTATTATCAGAAGTAGTTCAGCCTTTGGCTTATATCCCTGCAATGTTTTTCAAATGAAAACCAGGACACATGTGGCAAAGCAAAATCAAAAAGTGAGCAAGATGGCAAAGTTATTAATGAAGAAGAACAGATACATTAGGAGAGGTTGCAGCAGTTTGCTTTCATCTGAGTCTAAAGGGAAGGACAATCTTCCAATTTCCTCTCCTTTACCTCCTGCTGACTGAATTGAGTGCAAACTACATCTGCATTTCAAGTTTGGTTTGCAGCAACTGAAGTACACTGAAGGGATAAAGTTGAGGGAGGAGAGAAAAACTGGTACATTTTAAAAACAGGTGAATAAGTGGGATGATAGAGAATTAATTGGGACTATCTCTGTCAAATTGGGATAGCTGGGGAATTTGGACTTATATTCACAATCTTTGGAAAGTGCAGAAAAGTTGATGCTCTTTGTTTTGGGGGCAGTCTCATAATCAAACAGAACTTTTTATCCTTCAAATACTTTAACTGCTGGTTTGTTCGAACAAAATCATAGTGTTTAAAATGCTAATTTTAAAAGCAGATTTTTTTCCTATTAGTTTTTAATACGCTTTTACTATGAGCATGCTTACAACATGTGTCCATTTCCACTTTTTTATTCCTTATTCATTCTGAGGCCAAACTTGTACAAAATGCAAAGTGGGATTCAAGAGGTTCAGCCACATAACTGAGAAAGACTGCTAGTTGCCTGTCCAAAAATGTCACCTCATATTTGTTTGTGATGTTGAGCTGATGGATTTGCACCTAGATTATTGCAGGGCTCAGACAATAGATTTGCCAAGGGCGCTCAGGAGTCAAGGCTGATGGAAAATGCCAGTTTGGTTAAAGTGTAAACTGGCAGTATGCCCAAGGATTATGTGAAAAGGAATTCATTTGCATACAGTGATCTTCATCTTGTTTGTCCATTCCTGGCTAACTCCTTCATTTGAAAGATCAGAGGAAATAAGCAATGCACCATAACCCCAAATCAACTTATTAAACATATGGTTCCAATTTATGAAGCAAACAAAGGCAAGAATCCTTATACTATGATAAAAGATGTTACACCAATGTAAGTACTTTTCCAGACATGACATAAAGTGGTATCTGGTACTTCCTTGGGCAACAGCTATGCAGTGGATGCTGGACATCCTAACTCTCCCTCCCAACCTAGACAGTCATTAAGTGTCTGGGGTACAACTCTGAGGTCATTTCTGCACTAGATTGTTATAGTGCTATTATTCCACTTTCAACATCCTATGGAATCCGGGAGGTTGCAGTTTAGGGAGGGGCCTTTGGCTATTTTAAATAGTCTCAAAGAGATACATGAATGCCACAAATTTCTTTCTTTCTTGATTTTCAGAATTTTGCTTTGTGAAGAATTCAGCACTGGACTCTTTGTGTTCCAGTCAGTTTTGTTGGTGTATAACATTTATTCTGTTCTAATTAAGGGCCACCACCAAGGTTTTTCTGTGAAGGTAAAACTGTCTAGGGTCATGATGTTTATTGCAGTCAGTAGATGTCATTAAGGATTTAGAAGAGTTAAGATGCCTTGTCATGTTACATATATTGCAACTAGTGAGGATCAGGGGAGGAGTTTGGAAGATAACTACTAAAAGCACCCCTTCTGCATGTTCATGGCAAAATATGAATTTTCCATCTGATACCGGTAGTACTGATGCACTAAAAGTAAGTTTAGGTGAAAAACAATGAGACATGGACAAATGGGCCAAAAAATTTGGTCTCCAGATCTCCCACTGATTGAGCAATAGCTGAATTAGCCCCTCCCCTTTTCTTCCTTTCCTTTAAACTGTCACAACTACTATTGCAGCCATTTTAGAAGAATTAGAAGCCAAACAATGAAGCTGAACAGTTCACGAAGGTTCTTACCTTTGAGTCTCACCCTGATCATCCTCCTCTACTCCGATCTCATTTGCAGGATCTCCCACACATTCCTTCACATGATCAGCCATGTTCTGTGCCTCCTGAGAGTATGGTTCAGTCAATTTTCTTTACGAACTGTTTTGCAAGAACACAGGAGTGTGCAGTTGCTTTCTCCCCACTCTTCCTGTATTGACTCAAAAGGCAGCAGCACCGGAAACCATGTGGGACTGTGGGTGTGAGCTTGTTTTTTACTCACAAAGAAAAGAAAACTTAGATGGGAACCAATTTCCCCCCCTTCCCAAGTACTAATCCAGGCCAGAAGGGGAAGAAGGAGTAATACCAGCTCACAAAAGAAGCGTTCTCCTTAAGTCAAGCTGGATCTCACAATGTTGCATCACCACATCTGTAGCTGCATGCATGGATTCCTCCCATTCTCTTTTCTAACCTTATCTGTGTTTTGTCTATGTTATGGTCCTTACTGCAAATAACAGGGCTGAGAGATTGGGCAGTTGCAACACAACTTCAGCAAGTATTCACAAGCAGCATATTTGAAAGGACAGAAGGAGGGTCAAAGTCCACAGCCTCATAAACACACACATACGCACCAAAAATGGATCTAAAAAGTACATCCAAGGGTATACCACAGAGCAGGGAGGGCTTTTACACAGTTAATACATTGTAAAAAGAGTCAGGTCTATCACAAGTAGAGCAAGATTGTTGCCTCAGGGAGCAGATTTTGAGCAGTGTGAAAGGGCGACACATTGTTAACCATTTAATCTGTTATCAATGGGGGGGGAGGTTTAGTCCCTGAGAAAGACAACTTTGGGATTTTGTCTCTAGGGGATTGAACTAATTTAGCAAATGTTGGATCTTTACGTTGGCAGCAATGTATTCGCTATTATACCTCAGGTACCACAACACATTTGGAGTCGGCCCTGGTCAAATATGCACGATTTCTTTTTTTACCTAGTCCAATAACTCAGCCAGTCAGATTGTTCTTTAGCAATCTTAAAATCACTCCAGTTTATAAGAACAGCAGAAGTTTTATCTGACCATCACTGCAACACAAGGCCTCTTTCTCTGCAAGTCTTCTCAGGATTTGTTTTCATGATTACAAAATACGCACACACGCACACAAAAGTCCTCCAGCTTCTAGAATATTCAAAAGCATCAAACCCACTCCCATCTAGCTCTCTAGAGGGGCTACTGATACATCCAAAAGGCACAGGACTACATCCTTCCCTTCAATCTGGCATAATAGGTTGGATTACAAATACAGACTTCCCCCACTTATCTAACAGGTTAGGGACCGGAGCAGTCACAGAAAACAGAATTGGTTGAAAAGTAGACTCCATTTAGGGAGCTTGGAGAATTTATGGAGGCTCACTTGGGACCAACCGTGCATGCACTGCTTGCAAAATCTCTCAGCCAGCATGGAGTTCCCTCCAGCTCGTTTTGTAAGCAGCGTGTATGCAAGTGGTTCCAAACGAGCATCTGTAGGCAAAAAGAATTGATGAAAGAGCAGAACCCCTGTCAAATTAATGGAACTTGTCCTTAATTTGGAAGCATCAAAAGAGCTAATAGTCAAATAATGGGTTGTCAAAAGGTGGGAGCTTCCTCTTAGCCATTCCGAGATAACACCCACAGATGGGGATACACATCTGCTGACCCTTCTCTAGTTTGATTTTTTTCCTCCATGCCGCAGATATTAGTGCTTTATTAGGGCAGCAACAATCTGGGTTTGTTGAAAGGTCAGGTCCTCACTTTGCAAGCCTTCAGTGGCCTGGGGAAGCTCTGCAGGTGCTATCCAGAAATGGCTAATTTATAATTCAATCTATTGTCTTACACTGGAAAGAAAAGCATAATCCCAAAATAGAATTGCTGTGTGAAATAAGGGATGGGGTCCCTGCCCCTTCAATACTTGTGTAGAAGAAGGAATTTCAGCAGCTTTGGCTTGCACACTACACAACACCTGAAATTCATCTTCTTTACAACTGTTAAAGGGACATGAACCCTCTCCCTTAATTCGCTTGGCAACCTTATCCCAAGAGTTAAAATAAGGCATACAAAAATTTTAATAGAGTTCCATATTTAGCTTTTAAATTAAGGGAATTATATTCTTCCTCACTTTGATGTTTTTCATACTATGACCTTTGTGCTTTTCATGCTTGCTTGACCTCATACAAAAAGCTTTCTGCCTTTCACCAGCGTACTTACATTGATGAAAATGAGACATTAGCTGCCCTGCTACATGGCCAGCATCCTTTCCAGACTTTTTGTCCTTGAAAAACATTTTGGGAATTGAATCATGGTCACTGCCTATTCCAACTGCCTATTCAGACTGGATGCTGAGTGGGACAGCCCTTTCAACAGTGTTGTCATTGTGTGCCTTCAAGTTGTTTCTGACTTATGGCAACCATAAGGATAATATATCATGGGGATTTCTGGGGACTTTGTGTGTGTGACATGCCCAGGGTCACCCAATGGGTTTCCATGGTCAAGTAGGTAATTGAACCCTGGTCTCCAGGATCATTGTCCAACGCTCAAACCACAACACAATGTTAGCTGTCCCTTTCAACAGGACACCCCTAGAGAGTCAACACCCAGTAATTTTCCTTGCTTAGAGACATTGGTTGCAACAAAATCTCACACAAGACTGAAGTTGTCAGTGTTGGTGGTGGTTTCCTTTTCATTCAGCCTCTAGCCAGTTGTCACTCTGACTACTCCATAGCAAGGATTTGATTTTCCGAAAACTACTCTGTAATTCTTCCTTCCATAGAATTTCAAGGAATGAGAAAAAGTGTACTGTAAAATCAACTAGGCTTTAACATGGCACACCCGCAAGTTATCCAGGCAACACCTCAGTACAACATTTAAATATCTCAGTAACTCAGCATTAATGGACGCAACAGTACTCTGGACATTATCCTCCTCTAACTGTATCTACCTCTAACAATTCTGTTGACCTAAATACTTCATGTTATGAGCTTCTAAGAAAGAAGTGTGGAGGCATTATGGACAGGATGGCCAGAGAGAATCCCTGTGCCAACAAACCAAATTGTTGAATACTAGTGAAAAAGTATTTAAGGTTGTCATATCCCTAGGTTGGCCAGGTTTTAGCTACATTCTGAGCATTGCACTCAGTGCCCATTAAGACCATCCTTTCAAGCTTGGATTCCAAGCATTCATTTTGAAAAAGAAAATTTCTAGCTATTGCAGAAAATGAGATATGGAACAAAATGTTAAGATAACTCTTCTGTGAACTTTTTCTGCTAGAAACAAGTTCACCCTACCTTTCAGGCACGCAGAAAGTGAGATGAGAAAGAGATTAAGCAAGAAGGGTGGGTGAGCCACACGAGTAGAGGAGTGCAAGAGGCAATGGAGGACTGTACTGGAGAGAGGTGAGGCGAGGTGAGGTGAGTTAGGAGGGAAGGGAGAGTGAACAGTATGAGCAGGGGAGAGCAAGAAGCAATGCAGAGAACTGTAAATTAGGTTTGGAGAGAGTTAGATTCACATGGTAAATTCCAAAATCAAACAGAGATTTGAACTTGGGACCTGTTCAAAGCCCAGTACTTTAAATATTATCCTGGGTTGATTCTCTCAAATCAGTTGTAACTGTAAGAATAGTATGAAGGCTGAAATGTTGGGCCTTTTTGCACTACACTGTTATCGTGCTATTATTCCACTTTCAACATCCTGTGAAATTCTGAGGGTTGTAGTTTACTGAGGCCAAAGAACTGTCTGGCTGAGAATTCTAAATACCCCTCTGTAAATCCCAGGATTGTAAATCCCACAAATCCCAGGATTCCACAGGATGGTGAGAGTGGAATAATAGCACTATTAACAACGTAGTGCGGAAAGGCCCACAGTGGAGGAAGAAATGCAACAATGAATGTGCTGAATTTGCATAATTAGAATGGCAATTTGAGTAATTTGCATTACTACAATGATCTGCACGATGTGCAAATTACATGCCCAGATTTGAGGAAATGGGATATGACGCATTTCCTTAAACGTCCTGTACTTTGCTATCTGCAGCTCTAAGGCTTCCTACAAATCTTTCACCCAGATTTTCCAGGATACAAAACTGATGAATTGAGGTTGGGATATAATTACAATGATTTGTGTCTAGATTGGTTTCTACTGCAGAAGAGGAAATGGGAGAGTTGTGGGGCAACTGTACAAACCACTTCCTCCCTGTGTCTGCTTTTCCTATCTCATAATATCTCTCACTCATGTTTCTGAACCCTGTTCATGCATGAAGCAATTCCTCTGAAGCAAGAAGGTTCACTACTGAAGATATCTCAGGCAGCTTTGAGTACAGATGTTCACTTCCTGAGTAGGTCTTTTTCCATAATGGCACCACGGGTATAGGCTGACCCACAAATACAGAATGTCCTGGAGAGGCCTGCCATGCAAAAGCCTCATTGAGTTTCCAAGATGGTTGTTCATTCCCCATTTACCTGACCAGCCAGAAGTCCCAAGGAGACCACTTATCCAAGGTTTAGCACCTTGTGTACGAGTCTGCAGGAGATTTATGGCATTTTGTAATATTTTGTTTATTAGCAAACACACATGTAGTGCTTCTACAGTGCTATACCTGTGACGTCTCTTGCATGCTGTTACTAGTAAATGTTGTTAAATAATGCAAGTTGCTATCTCTGAATAATAATGTTATATCCATCACTGACCAAATATTAGCACCACACATTAAAAACCTAAAAATATACTTGCAAACTTCTTAGGCCATTTCCGCACTAGCCTGTTATAGCATGATGATTCCACTTTCAACATCGTGCTATAACAGGCTAGTGCGGAAATGGCCTTAGTTATGTGTGCAGATTGAGACACAAATGTAATCATATATCTGTTTTGTGGATAAATCCATGACGATAACTTAGATACTGGGTTTGCTTAGGCTGCAAATTCAGAGAATTGTATAAGATCATTGAAGTTAACTTCTTTTCCTTTCTTTTCTTTTCTGGAAAACAATTCCATTCATAGTGGCAAAGAACAATGCACTTAAAGGTGATGCAGTAACACTTGCGTAAGCTCTGGATATCTTCTTACAATTGCAATGTATTAGTTCATAGGGCTTTTATTGAACGTGGCCAAGGGTAGACCACTTTGGTGGTCACTGAAATCTGCCTTTCCTCTTTCATACCCAGTTTGAAGAACTTAACAGCTATGGCTCTCTTTGTAGTATTTTTCCCTGTACATGACCTTCCTTATAGACTCTGTGTACTGTGTGTATTGTCTGAGAGCAGCATGTGATGATAAAACATACTCCAGGGATGGGGATCATCTTGAGAACAGATGTTGTTTTGCTTCAGTGACTTTGCACAATCCACCGGTTTTATCATGTCCCAAATGCCACAAATCTTCCAAACTGCACTGTGATATGATCAGGGATAACTACTGGGGCTAATGCCATTGTCAGAAATGCAGCTATGTCCTACTATAAGGAAAATTATGTACGTAGTACTAGAATCCCATGTTAAATGTCTAATTTAACATTGATATTTCACCGAATTTACAAGTATAGTAGTGATAAACGACTTGATTGTAGATGAACAAGAAAATATAAAATAAAGGGAAATGAGAAAGTTAGATAAGGGAAGTTTCTTTTAGGTATTGGTTTATTTACACTAACAATGTCTATGGTAACAGGTAAGAGGAAGTTACAGCAGAATGACAGAGACAGAGATGATTTGTGGGTACAATGTTATATACTATGAAATCATTGCTGTTATTTTGTAATATTTTATATATCTGTGAATTGTCCATGTGTCTTTTTCTGTTTGCTTTCTTTTCTTTATTTTAATAAAAAGGATTTTTAAAAAAAGAAATGCAGCTGTGACTTCTGGAAATATTTTTCATTTATTCCAAGCTAACTCCCCCCCTTTCCCCAATGAAGAACAAGGTCATAGCACATCCAGAAGATGTGGGCCTGTGTGCTTGTCTGTGTGCTGCAATCAGATTGAACACTCTTCTATAATTTTTTGTATGTTTAAGTCCCAAACTTAAAGTGGGAAAATATTGTTGTGTGCTTTCAAGTACTTTCCAACTTATGGTGACCTAAGGATAACTTAACACAGGGTTTCCTTGGCAAGATCTGTTCAGAAGGGGTTTGCTTTTGCCTTTCTCTGAGGCTGAAGGACTGTGATGTGTCCAAGATCACCCTGCATGGCAGAGCAGGTATTCAAAACCTGGTCTCCAAAGTCATACCTCTTACTATATAGATTCATTGGCTATTTGGGTTGGGGTGCCATACTTGAAAGTTTCAAAGGGAAACTAACTGTGTTAGTCTGTTGCAGTAAAAACAAAGTATCCTGTGGTGTGGCACCTCAAAAGCTAACAAGCTTTATTGAGCAAAAGCTTTCATGGACTTCAACCCACTACTTCAGATGGGTCTAGTGATGTTGGCTGAAGTTCACAAAAGTTTATGCTGATTAAAACTGGTCAGTCTCTAAGGTGCCAGAAGAGCCTTTGTTGTTTATGCTTGAAAGCATCTTTACCCCACCCCCCACTGGAATATTGTAGTAGAAGGGATACTGTGGTATCCTTGGGGGACATCCCCTTGGAGGTTTGGATGTACGATGTGGGAGTATACCAAAACTTTGCTTTCGGTGTATACTACCAGTTCTAGTTCACATATACTTATTTGGCTATCATTCTCCTAAGATTTGACAAATAACTCTGTCTTATACCCAAACAAAACATTGACTTTAAGGAAATGGTATGTCAGTTTGTAGAAAGTAGTCCCTTGGAGGACTGCGTTTATGATTTGGAATGGTAGAAAGATTATTTGGAGTACATACTCCCTGTTCTATATTAATTTCTACTGGATAGCGACATAGGAGTCCCCTGCTTGACGGTATCTTGCACCCCAGTCCAGCATTAGTGCACTGCCGTGGTGCCTTGTGCAGGCCATTTCCCCTGAATTTATTTAATTTTTCTTAATTTTTTAGTTTATACCCTGCCTTTCTTCAAACATGGGATTCAAGGCACCTTACACACTTTTAAAAACACAGTACAATTGAAATTTATACATTATTTGGGGTAGCCCAAAGTGTAGTGGAGTGTGGTAGAGTCCCCTTCTTTGGAGGTTTTTAAGTGGAGGCTGGATAGCCATCTGTTGGGAATGCTTTGAAGGGTGTTCCTGCATGGCAGGGGGTTGGACTGGATGGCCCCTGGGGTCTCTTCTAACTCTATGATTCTATGATTCTATGTACACATCACCATTCCTTACCTCAAGTGTTATTGGCATGGCGGGGGGGGGATTCTTGAAAGCATCTTGTGTGCAAAAGGAGAGCTGGTCTCAGTGTGATGCTGTGGCTATTCCTCTGAGGGCTTAGGTGTATGACTTGGAATGGACAAAAGCTTACTATGGATGGACACTTCTGGGCTCTTTATACATTTTTACAATGAATATTCATTTAATGTTATTGGCACTGAAATGCCTTGCGTAATAGGATCATGTGTCCCAACAAAGCAATGGGCTGAAGCATCTCATGGAGGACATTCCCAGAGGTCTGAGTATATGATCTGAAGTGGACAAAAGGTTTATTTGGGGTTTGTACCCCCAGTTCTTCATTCATCTTTCCATAATTTGGATACCATTTGCATTAGAGCAGGATGCTTGCCAGTATCCGGTAACTAGAAGTAATGCTGTGGCAACTCATGGACTATGTCTAGTCAGACACCACACTGTGTTGAAGGTGTGAGTGACCACGCAAAGCATTCTAGGCCTCATATTCTGCCTTGCTGGTGTCATCAACAATTGTTATTTCTTGCAGCACGGCAGAGCTAGCCTTATATAAATGGTGACTTCAGGGGAAAAAATGGTATTGTTGCCCATCTACCACCCACCCCTCATTTCTTGTCATATGAAGCCATCTAGAAAGTATATTCTAGAGGATTCCTCACATATGGTAAGCATTTTTCTTCATGGCAGAAGAACGGAAAGAAAAAAAAGAACATGTTGGTTAGTTGATCTCATCCCCTTCCCTGGAAGATCACTGCTTACTGTAATCCATGTCAAGAAAATGCAGGGGAAGAATTTTTAAGACTGATAGATTTTAGCATGAGTTTTCATAGATTACAATCCTGGATTGTAAACCATGAAATTTTATCATATACTGTAACTGGTTGTTCTTTAAAATACCACAAAAGTATTCATCCACTTTGTTTTATCCTGAAACAGAGCTAGTCTTTTAAAAGTGGCTACAATATCCAGAAAATTTCAGTGTTGATGAACCCTATCAGCATGTCAGCTTTGCTACTTCTAAAGAAAGTCCACACATTTAGGGTTAACCACTCCACTAATTCAGAACATTCCAGAGAAATCTCCAGCTATTAACATTCCTTTGCCTGAGGAAGGGTAGGGCCAGGCCTACATTCAGAATGATGCTTATTTTGCTCAGAGTAGTTGATTTCAAGAGTGGTTGGTGGCTGTTGCTACATCCCATTTTCTGTTGTTCTTGCTACTAGCATTATATTTTACATTGGGTTATGATTTTATGAGCCAACATGGTATAGAGGTTTGAGTTCTGGACTACGACCCTAGAGACCAGGGTTTGATTCCCTGCTTGGCCATGGAAATCCACCAGGTGACCTTGGGCATGTCACACACTCTCAGCCCCAGAAAACCCCATGATAGGTCCACCTTAGGTTCACCATAAGTCAGAAATGACTTGAAGGCACAGAACAACAGCAACAATTTTATGCTTAGTTTCACAGAATTTTATGGAATTATTTTAATGTTTTGTAGATTGGCTCAGGTATCGGTTGGTGATGAGGCAACTCATCCTTTTAAAAACTTGTTAATATATTTCTCCACCCATGAAAAGTGTTTGTTTTATAGGCTGCTTGTAGGCCTGTGTCACCTACATGCAGAATGTGAGCAGAGAGACAGAAATAAAGAATATTATTTAAATTAAATATTACCTCATAGTCCAGTCAAGACATATTCACATTCAAGGGGAGCAGAGAGAAGAATGCCAAAGAATGGAGGGCAAAGTGGTAGAGGTCTTGTTTACTGATTAGTCAGGAAGGTGCTTGTCTTTCTTACCATTTCTTAAGCCTCTGGGCAGAGTCCACCTTGCACTTTGATTAAGAATGGGAAGAATATTTGCCAGTTTTTGAAAAATGCTTCTTGATTGTCAAGAAACCCTGATAAAGTGAATCCTAGACTGATGAGAATCTTCACACTTTGGAACTTACTCGACACAAAATTTGTGTGTGAGTGTTTCGCACAGATAATAGATTTTCTGTGCAGATAGTAATATTTCTGCACAGAAGAATGGTTTCCTGCACAAATAATGCTGTTTTCTCCACAAAAATATCACATGTGAATTTTGTGCAGAATAAGTCTCAAAATATAGTCAGCCCTAAACATTTGCAAGTTTGGCCCTTTTCGCACGGCATTTTTTATGCGAAAGGGCCCCTTGAGCATCGCGCAAATGTGAGGAGCGGTCCACATGAGCGCTCCTCACATTTGCACAATGCTCCAGGGCCTGACATGGATCACACACACATTTTTTCATTTTTGGCTTGAAGCCAAAAATGCTGCACAGTCGTGCATCGCTTTGGGGTCCCGTGCGCACTTACCTTGCATGCAGAGCCTCAGGAGCCAGGCCGGTCACGCTTCCTGTCTCAGTGCAGCCTGGGAAGGTCCCAGGCTGTACTGTGAAAGGAAGAGGCAGGGCTCTCACGTGAGCAGGAAGCTTGTGCGGAGCTGAAGCAGCAGGAAAGCGAGAGCCTCTCTCTGGAGGCTGCTCGTGTGAGCAACGCATCCCAGCGCCGAAAATGAGTGAGTTGCAAAAAGAGTCTTTGACTTTGATTATTTGTGAATTCCTCCAACTCCTTACCCGGACCTCAGGTACTTCTTTTTTGGGAGTACCTTCCCCTCAGAGGCTCGAATCAGTCTGTGCAGCCCTTTAAAAACCTACCTCTGGTCCTCCTCCTCCTCCACCAGCCACTGCCTGACCAACTATGGATGGCTCACAGCCCAGTTTCTAAGCACCACAAATCTTCTTCCAATGCTCCCCAACACACCAAAGGAAGGAGATGGGTGAGAGAGAGGGAGTATAGGGTCATCATACTGACTCACCTACCCTCCCTCTCCTTTCTCTGACCTGGTTTAGACCCTGGATGCCCACTGTCCCCACTATGCCTCAGCCTCTTTCCCACAGACACACACAAATTTTGATAGTTGCCATTTTCCCACTTTTGCAAGGGTCCTGTGCCCCAATTTTAGTGAATGTGGAGGGTCAACTGTATGAATAATCTTTGAAAATAGCACAAAGCTTTCTCACAGTGAGAAGAAAATTGCTAAAATTATTTGTTCCTTCCATTGAGATAGAAATTAAGAATTGCATCTCTAACTTCGATACAGGTTTCTTTTGCTCTTCAGGTCTTACCCATTCCTGACTTTCAAGCCCAGAATGTGATAGCTGCTTCTGATTGTGAAAAATGCCAGCTAAGAAGATATTGAGAGAGGAAAGGGATTCAACATGGAAAGAAACAAAACAAAACAAAAAGATGATTAATTACAACATCCTTGAATTTCTACTTTTTTTCCCCAAGTTTGAGTAATAAAAAAAGTTTTTAAAATAATTAAACAAAAGTGAAAATATTTCAAAGACAGATGTGTGTGTGTTTGTGTATGTTTGAATTTGGTGGCAAAGATGAGTAAGCATTGGTTGGTATTCAGTAGTGCAGTTATGGATTTGTGACCTAGGCCATTTCTGCACTAGACTGTTATAGTGCTATTATTCCACTTGCAACATCCTAGGGAATCCTGTGGTTTGCAGTTTTGAGAGGGGCCAGCCAGCCCCTCCTGAAACTGCAAGTCCCAGGATTCTCTAGGATGTTGCAAGTGGAATATTAACACTATAACAGTCTAGTGCAGAAATGGCCCTAGAGTTATGGATCTGTAACTGATCTGTATTTAGCAAGGTGGTGTAGTCTTACTGGAAACCTACATAAATGTCACCCCTGCTCATCAGCTGGATTGGGCAAATAAGGCCCATTCAATTCATGATCAGTGCACAAGGAGGAGGGTGTTTCTACACCCTACCACCAGTGAGAAAGCCTACAACAACCAGAAGCAGGAACCCTGTCAAGAATCCTTGTTACAGGCTTGCTCACTGGCCTCCTTGTACCCCCAATCACCAGCTGAACAGCCCTCCTTCGTGCAATCTGGCAGCTGACTCTTAAGGTGGACTGAGAACAACTGGGCTGGGAGACCTTACTTATAGTTATATCTCTTTAACTGATGAGTAGCTACTGTAGGATTCCAGTGG